>CATOBL010000236.1:0-59621 GCA_951394255.1 Polyploca ridens | reverse complement strand
AAGTAATATGATTAGTATTGAATTGCAAGACACCAATACAATTATTTGTAATAGAGTCTAACCTCGAATCCCTCTTTCTTCTTCCGTCGCCTGTGTGGCGAGGCGGGCGCGGGCTCCTTGCCCTTGCGCCGCTGCGGCTGCTGCGGCGGCGCGGAGGGCCCGAACAGGCCGCGCTCCTCCGCCACGCGGATCATATACTTCGCATCGAGCCGGGTGATCTCCTACGATAATCCTACTACAGTTGTGTGTATCTATTGTAGCATTGCTGGAATGCCTCACGTACAAACTAAACTCTTTGAAATATGAACACATACAACGTGTTACAAAATACCCCGTAAAAAATATAATTAATTAACAAAGCCACAAATTTTGTCAACCCTAGTAAGCTGTCATGTCAGGGAACCAGATTATTTAACAGAAAGGCCTAGGTACCTATTTTACCTAATAATTGTGTACTTTAATAGTTTTTCTATTTTTCATTCATAAATGTTTGCTACCTCAATACAAGGATGTATTTTGATGACATTATACTCAAGTAATGGCTTCAACTGGTTTTTAATTTTTTTGGGGTATGTTATGCAGCGTTACTACAGTTCTTAAATATTGTGAATGGACTCGTTATAAGGCCCCATTTAACCTCCTTTCGGCTTTACGGGTAGTTTTGTAACATCCTGTATATTGAAAGGTGTTGTAACGTTCTTCTTCCTCGGTGCCATCTATGGTATTCCATCAATTTCAAATTATCGATCACCAAAGTGATAATATAGAATATAATATTTTCACCAGGTCCTTTAGCTGGGGAGTAATATGGGTATCAATCACCCCTCGAAATATTTGACTAATATTTAGATTTGCCCTGATTTTCCAGAATATAAAAGGACACTGCAACTCCTGTCATGTTGCTTGCATTAGGGTACATTACCAATTAAGGGCTGAAGATAAAATCGTATTAGCGTAGTATCTTGAATGATCCAGGTACCTTTCATCCATGTTTTGTAAGAATGGGATGGGACATCCGGAATATTATGATGAAGACAAACAGATCACAACAGACTTACCTTCCTTTGTATGAGACCAAGGTAGCAACCATCCCTATCGAGAATATAATTGATATCTAAACCATTTCCTAAATTTGGCAACGTCCTTAATTCAAACAAATCACAGCTTGGCACCTGCAACAATAACAAAACTATAACTTCCACCATTCAAATTAATTTCTCTAAAAAGTTTTACTCACAAAAATGTCAGGATTATCTTTATCAGGATCCCTCGGTAGAGCAGGTTCAACACCAGGCAATTCAGGGATAGGCCTTGCTTTATTTGTCCCCGGTCGAGACCCAGCTTCAGTACTGCTTTTTCGTTTCTTAGAAGTAATATCTTCACTCGTTCGTCGTGTTCGATCAGTGCTTGGTGGTGAAGCCGAGGAAAGTCTTTTTGGCGATGCGTTACTGGTCTCACCATTGACTTGCTCATCTTTATCCAAGTCAACCGTATTCTCTAAAGATGTGGAATCTAAAGCTGCTTCCGTGATATGTTTTTGTGGGCTCTGTGAATTATGAAACACTTTTTAAAAGATATGGTATTATCTGATACATGTACTGCAGTAATTGATTTTTTCTCGAAGATGTAGAGTTTATTCTCGTACATTCTTCTCTTAACTGGAATTCAAAGAGAATCTGAGAGAGCAATAAGTACTAACGAAATGTCGATGTTTTCTTTTCAGCAGTGCATGTCGCTCTCGAGCCAGTCTGTTTGCTTCGGCTACAGCCCGCGTTACTTGCGCTTGATTTTCAGCTTCCAGTG
Organism: Polyploca ridens; assembly: GCA_951394255.1. NCBI lineage: Eukaryota > Metazoa > Arthropoda > Insecta > Lepidoptera > Drepanidae > Polyploca > Polyploca ridens. The sequence goes on along the minus strand of CATOBL010000236.1, from coordinate 57,818 downwards.
CAGAATGAGTTTCGTACAATATCAACTGGATCTGAAATGGATCAATCAATTTTATTATCAAACGATAAATCGTTTTGTATCTCCAGTATTTCTACTAGCGAATAGGTCGTACCTGAGGCTTAGACATTAGTGTTTTTAGAGTTTTCTTCTGTTCCTCCAGTATTGATTGCACTCTAGCTCTACCTTTGACGTCTATCTCTGATTCAGTGAGAACCTGCACAAAGTGCAATGTTATTTTTGGATTACAAAAAGGTCATAAATATGTGTTACAGAATTAAAGATACCTACTTCAAGCATTGCTAAATCTCCTCCACGACCACAGACAAGATCTATAGGATCCGTGACAGCTGAATAAGAGTTAGGGGGTGTGGCCAATACAGCGACTACCCCATCCAAAGCGCTGGCTACCATGGGAGTGTCAAAATGCACATGGTCGCTTATAACGCAAACTGGTGCTCCAGATTGAGGAGCTTCAGAGGCCTCGATCCCGAGCTCTCTGAGAGCACACACGTAGCTTTCCACTCTGTAAATATTTAACAAAATTTTGTCTAGAGTGAAAGAAAAAAATCTAGAAAATCTAGTATATTTTCTTGAAGCTGCAGATGATGATTTAGAATTGATCATATAAATTCATAGATGAGATGTCTTACAATTTCAATATTATGACAAAGTTCTTAGAATAATATTCGAAATGGCTCTTCATTAGATCTTAGCCTTACTTGTCTCCAGCGCCAAAAACGACAAGTTTTCCGAGGTCCGGCGTGGCCGGTGCGGGCGGCTGCTTCGCCTTAAGCACGGCTGCCAGGTCTCGCAGTTGCGCCGCAAGGTACGCGGAACACCGCGGCGACGACGCGTGAGTTTGAGCGACTACGCCTTGCAGTGAGTTAGCGCGGAGAGCCCTGCATAGAGTTGAAGCGCCTTCGCAGAATTCCCGTTCCTATATCCGATTTTGTTTTAATGTAGGCCTGTATTTGACCACAATCTCGATATGATAAGTGATGTGTAGTTTAGGAGAAAAAAAAACCTGGAAGGGACCGATTCTAAAGTGTTCATCGGTAGGTTCTGGAGACAGATTTTCAACTTGAATGCGATAGGCAGCCAGGCGGATATTACAGAGTTTAGGAACTTAGGGTTAGAGGTCATTATACCAATGAGCTAGCTTCGATTCACATTCTTTTCTGTTGTCTAATTTGTTAACGTTCATAAGTGCCTTATCAGGGCCTAAATTGAATAAATGCTTTTTGAATTTGAATAGCAACAGTACAAAGGTAGGTGGAATTCATTCAATTATTTGTATTGTACTGGCACTTTTTGTCACAATTTGGGCGTAGTGGGCAATAGTTTGCGCAGGTACACTGGCAAGCAACATAAATGTAGGAACACTGGCAAGCAACATAAATGTACTCGTAGATTATTTTAATTTAGTTTCTCGCGCCCGCCCCCGCTGCGGTCCCCGCACCCCACCACCAATGAAACCTGAAATACGTTTTGTGCCAAGAAGTTTGCCGGTATCTTTACCTGTAACACGATGACTCCTTCCTTCACAAGTTCCAACTGGCCAATGCTTATGTTTTCCGGCGGACGCAATGTGATGAATCTGACAACATTATCAAAATTAGATAGATCGTTAATATGATGCAAGAAAATATACTTTATAAATGGATAGTGGGTAATAGTATGTAGTTGGTTTACCTTGGACAAACACGGTCAAATCTGTACTCTCCAGCACAAAGTTGTCGCGAATTGCTGTACGTGTATCCCAAATCGTGCAGTTTTTTCACAAGCAATGCCACCTTTCTAAAAATTTAAATAAAATATTTACTTCGAGAATTTTGGTTAAATTTCGAACCTTATATCTATATTATAGATACTTGCTTAGCTTTAAATGTATTCACCCAACCGGTGACACTATCCCTGTTGACACACGCCGTACGTTCCTCACGCAAATGTAATGGTAGCAAATCTGATAAACTATAAAGAGAAGGATTTTTTTATATATTTTAAAGAAAAACATTATGGTCCTTCAAGCCGGATAGAGAACGAAGATCCTGTTTATAGATACTAAATATATTCACTAAATTGAATACAAAGAATTGACTCAAATTATGATCTAACAGAACAATAAGAAATATAATTACGTGAGAGCTCTATTTTTTATGCGAATCCTTGCGATGGCAGCAGCAAAATGCACCCTCTGCTCCCATATGTCATTCTCTATATCTTTGAAAGGTGAACCGGCTTCGTCTAGAAGTCTAGTGGCTCTTTCCATTTCACCACGCGTTCTAGCCCCCCATCGACGTCTGGCCAGCTCCATAAGGAATAACCATACTCCATGCCGATATTCAAGTTGCTGGGAAGGTGATTTATATTAGATTATTGGCATCTTTAACAATGGATACAGGTACAGTTATGATTGAAGACAAGAGTAGGGTCACTGGAGATAAATATGCATTCAGATTTCAGCTCAGTAAAGTTTGTGTCTATCTACGTGTAGTTCTTCCCCTATGCTTAAAAAATTCGTCTCCTCAAAAACCAGTACAAATTGATTCTTACTCTGGATTTCACTTAACTGCAGCCCTGGCGCTTAGCATAAACATTCCGACACGAAGATTCGTGTAGTTACTAATCGAAACCGTTTTATCAAACTCGAAATCACCGAAATGCGGATTCTTTCGTTCGCCCCACCTTAAATAACTGGTCGTAAATATAAAGCTCATTTTCGTGAGCGTCCTCAAACATACGAAAAAGAAATAGCTTCGGTCACGAGAATACAGCAAATGCCAGTTAAACGGTACGATACTTTTTATTGTAACATCTTGTCGAACCTACCTTAACTCGGATTTATTACTGCACGGTAATGTAACGACTTTTAAATATGCAGCCTTGATAACCGTATCAGCGTATACAGCCTTCAAGTTCAAGAACGGATTAACAATGTCGGGAAAAAAATCGAAAGAAATCTTGATACTTGTTAGACGATTTATTATTATTGGGCCGATGTCGTGTATTGGCGTTTGAAACTGAGCTATTAATCAATGTATTTTGACTTTGGTACGCTTGACGAGTTATGTTGTTCATGCTTCTATTAAATTATACGCAACGTATGTTAAATGTCAAGACGTTTCTTGATTAATGATATTACTTAATTCTGTCATAGTAAACGGATGTGTAGTAAAAGATTTGATGGCATATAAATAGGTGCGTGTACCTAGTGTTGATTTATAATAGGTAGACCCTTGACTCCATAGAAAAATGGATCATTGTGTGAGTTGACAGAACTGAGATAAATTGATATGACTGTTTTTACATAAATACCACCAAACGTGATGCCCACGGCTACCTTCTACCATCGCAACCCTCGCCATCGACGGGGAGTTATCCTCCCTCACACATTGGAACCAAAATGGTTTCGTACTATGCGCGTCTCAAAGGAGCTTCCTTCCGCGGACGCTCGGACTGTAAATGAGCTCCCGGCCGTGGTTTTCCCAATGGAGTACAGCATGGGGTACTTCAAAAAGGGTGTCAAGAGAGTTCTACAGGATCAGCAATGCGCGAGTAATGCGCTACAGTAACCGCTTACCATCAGGCGGGCCGTATGCTTGCTTGCTACCTAAGTAGTTAAAATAAAAACTACTTTTAGAAAGTTTCTTTAGCTCTTAAAAACCAAGAAATATAAAGATTTTTCATCATTGAATTAAATACCGCAAATAATACTATCGTTGGAAATGATGTCAATCTATTCTTAAACTAGGTAAGCGGTCTAATTTTCTAAAATAGAATTGCAAATATTGCAATTGACTTATATAGTTTAGTGCATCGAAAAATTATAGAGACAAGACAACCTATCTAAAATCAATGAGTTTTATTTCCATAGAGTTTTAAAGAGTTTGTTGTAGTTCGAATTATGAACAGTTTGACAGGTATTTCCAACAAAGTCTATAAAACCCTATGGAAAGAAAACTCCTCATTGATCTAGTCCAGGTGATCGGTGATCCGTGCGTGTTAGGTATAATGTTCATAAATGGTTTAGGAGATTAATCTACCTGTGGATAGTCGGAGAAATACTCAATATCTCCGATTGCTTGATCTAATATGCTTTTATCTGTAAAGAAAAAAAAAGACTTAGTAAAGTTTAAAAGTTCTAGCAAAATAATTACGTTTTATTATAAAGCAAACTGTATTTATTCCATGTCATTTTATATCCAGAGACTTATCGAATGTCGCCAAACTCTACAAATTATTATTCGAATTTCGTATGCGTAAAGGTTTGAGGGAAAAAATATTGTAAATTGCTATACCTATGTTTAAATATTGCGTGACTTCGCTGAAAAAATACGAGAAGGAAACAACATTTTTTTTGATCTATTGTTTCATAAACCTACTTATTACTTCACGCGATAGTATAATTGAAAATAATACAGCATATTATTTAATATTGTCCCCAATTTATCAATGATATGCATATCGTCGGTCACTCGGTCAGTGACAAATCTTTAGAGATATTGAAAATGCATATAAAAACTCAAAATTGAAAAATAAAAAAGGTTTTACAAAAAATATTAAATCGGCTCAAAGGACACTAAAAAGTATAAAATAACGACGTAGGAACTCTAATAAGACATGTTTTAAAATCATTAAAAAATGTGTTAGGTTGCACGTAGCTTAGTTTTTTTACCTATGAAGCTTATTTTTACACCTTCCTATGGTCAATTCTGAAAGATAGTTAATTTTACAGCTACACGTATATTATGTACTAATTCCTAATCTGTTTTCAGGATTAGAAGAGATCGGTGACAGTTCACTTTTGACAATTATAGTCATGCGCCTTAACGATATCCAATCGATTTTTTTGGTGTATCGAGAAAGTTAATAAAGAAAGTCTAATCGATTTTCATTTTAGTGCTTTTATTTTCCAAATTATATTTCCTTATCACTGTCTTACTGCTTAATACCGCCTCGTGTGTAATTACCAACTTTGCACACATGTACTATTATCGTTGTTCTTAATTTCAGATAATTATTACAGGATTTATGAGAAATTCTGTTTGTTAATTGATATTTACCTAGTAATGTAAGAATATTCTCTCTCTTTGATATCGTACCGATATTTAGTAATTTTTTGGTAATTAAAAATATTTCGATATTGATAAACCAATTCAAAAATAATCGATATAACATATATCGATACTTTTTTGAATTTCCCTGTCGATCAAGCATTGTCAATCACTATAGGTCAATGTTCCGTTTCATGCAGCAAGTATTTTAAGTATATCCTATATCTTAATTTTTAAAATTATCAAGCTATAGTATTAATGTGCTGAAATTATTTCTTAGTTATGTATAGCGATATATATTATATTTTTGCAATGATATAAAATGGAAATTAAAATATTTTTTTGTAAACTATTATATTAGTTACTCGTGAGTAGTATGAGTGAACCGGAAAATGTGAACTGTCACCGATATCTTCTAATCCTGAAAACAGTATAGTTCTCATTGAATAAGCCATCAAACAGTAGCTTAATAGTAAAGCTAACTAGTTACCAAGACGAAGCAATCACGCGAGTCTTTATCGCGACTTGATCGTATAGGCATTGTGTAATAAAAGTTAAATAACGCTTCCAAACACCAAACTAGCTCAGCTTTTCAGGAATGGCGTGTGGTAATTTACAGCTGCTATAAAACGCGCAAACTTCGTAACACTTCGTATCGCTTCGTGACACTCCAGTTTTAAATGACTTCTTGCCTTTCCATTTCTGTAAAACACTCATATACACCTGGGTGTTGCTAGCTTACGACTTCTGAAACGTGATATATTCTGTTTTACGATTGAAAGTGGTCACGCCACTCCGCGTGATATGTTAGTTGACAAGTTTTTACGATATTCGATGTCTAAGTATTTTCACGGAATATCTGAAACCTCTTCTACTGTTCAAACTATTTTAATTCTTTACTTACAGCGGAAAACATCGTAGATAAGTGAGTAGACACATCGCATTTCTTGTTCATCGATGAAATCCACTTTCATAGGTGGTTTACAGAGGAGTCGAGCTGCTTTCAGGACCTGCATGTGCAGAGATATACATGGAATTTACATAGAATATATCTACCTGAGCACATGTCTTACCCATGGTCGTCGGTTCTACTAGTTTTGTTACATCGTATATCTACGTTATTTTTAATATACAGCGAAGAGATACACCGCAATAAGATTTTGAAGTTGAAAATCTGTATAATAAGAATAATCACAACGTACCTCTTAAATACGAAGTTACGGGCGGTTTAAAATTACTTTGCAAGCACAATGCTCTTTTCATAAATTAACATGGCTAAAAACTCATGAGCGATTCCAATTCCAAAAGATATTGAGGAAACTAATTTCTAGAATATAGATGTATATGGGCTTACTCCCGACAGCTTCGAATTCTGTATGTATCTGTATCTTCGAGTAACCTACATGGCCTATCTTATGAAACTATTGTAGAAGCCACTTAACACACACCAAATACTATTTTTGGTGTATAAAATTAATTGAGGTCTATAGAAACCTTATAAATATCGACAGAATTATGTAATTAGGCATTAGGTAGAGCCACATACATATCTGTGGGTAGAGCACTATGGTCTTGAAAGGATCATTCCTTTTGTTTTAAACTGTATTTAGGGTCATGTATTGTACCTATGGACATTTCAGAATACCTGAACTTCCTAGCCACTTCACGCAGTGTATAATCAAGGTATCTATATGGCAAAGCTTTTATCTTATACGTTATATGGTCTAGAATTACTGTATTTTTTGTGGTAGCTCGACTGTTGCCAGTTTTTGATTTAAGAAACAAACATTTAAGTGGGCTGTTTTGTCCAATGGTACGTTACACGTTTCTACCTTTGGACAACCTTGTTTGTACCTTAGGACAAAATAAAACATAACATTTTATTATGAAATCAGTCTTGTAATAATCTTAAGTAAACTCTTATTATTAAGGTAACGCGTGAAATTAATGAACATAAAACTTATAGAGTAAGAGCCCACGAAGATCTGACCTTCGTCATTTTATAAAACCTGGAAGTTTCTCTGTGTATGTCCCTAATAGAGGTAAAAACGATCCCCGAATATGAAGTTTGGATCTCGGTGGCTTTGGAAGTTATCAGGTAACAAAGGTGTCAAAAATTTCACCTCAAATTCGTTAAAGTATAAAGGTCAGTTTTTACATATTTTGTTTGGACTAATATTAGAAATCACGTCGTCCATTGTCAGACACTTTGAACGGTGGAAACTCCCTGTCAGACACCTTAAGGGCGGTATGTAAGCTAAACGTCATAAACAGGGTTCGCTATTTTAGTGGTTTATGAATGAAAACATGAAAGAAATAGTAATATATGAACATAAACATAAAACCAAGATACTAATTAACAGATCCGTGTTGGCCCTTTTTTTTTAATTTGCTGCAATAACTAGCAAAAACATTACAAATATTACCAAAATCATAAAAATCGAGGTTTGCCTCTTTAGTGATACCATCAAATTTAGAATCCATTTTGTAAAAATTATGTATAACATCGAATCACAAATATACGTACAACAGATCCGTGGGGCCACATTTTCATTTTTTTGTTTAAAAATAATGTAATTTATTTATTTATAAGCATCAATTTTGCGACGCCATTTGTCCATACATTTTTCTATGAAATGTCAAGTGAAGCTTTATATACAAGACGCAATCGCGAAAGCAGTCAGTTCCCCCCAGTGTCCCAAGGTGACACCACGTCGCTTTTTATTGACACCGGAAATGACGTCATCCACATATCTGTATACATGCGCTTGTCAAAAAGAACATGATAAGTGCATTTTTATTTTTTACATTATTAGAGTTATGAAATTTGAAATACACCATGAAAATTTTTTTTATGGTCATCAGTATTCATTTCATGACATGTTGATACGCCCATAGTCTTTTTGAAAAAGTCCCGTATGCCAAAATATTTTCCTTGTTCTCCCTCTCAGCTATTGATTGCTTATTTTGTTTCTTGCTTATAGATAGACTAGTCTTATTCATAAAATCATGAATAAGTTTTTGTATCGCGCGAATTTTTACTTGAAGGTAAACCTTAATAATGTATCGTCGATGCTGAAAAGAAGGTTAGGATACGGCCATCGAAATAATATAAGTATTTTATTAGATTTCGCGTTCCGAACAAAGAAACCGTAGAGCTTGGCGACAGCGGGGGTAAGGTGGGGGCCTGTGCGAAGCGAGTGTGCAGTGGACTGACTGTTGCAGTGCTAAATCAAGCTGTGTCTAACCAAATTATAAAAACGATAGATAGATGCTTATAGATTATAGTTTTCTCGCGACTAAAATATCTTAAGCGCCCATGAATTTCATAGCGCCTACGCGTTTATTCAACGTGTCGTTCCTATAGAATTACACCGCAGTCGTGGCATTTAAATGAAGAAATATTTTTTCTATTATGATATTACGATATTATTACCTATTTATTCACTTGAACAACAAATAAGTTTACTTACTTGCCTACTAAATTGTTATTTACGTCCAGGTTTACACTCAGGTTTGATTCGATTTCTTGTATTATTAACGCTGCTCCGTACGCGCCCATCTCACAGAAAAGAGTTCTAGAGTTCCGCGTTCACTACTTTACACACAGCGAGCGAGCAGTCTAGAGTTCTAAAGGTAAATGGGCAAATTTGCATGGAGCTTTTCCCTTTGGCGGCCAGCAATAATTTCTGTTTTCTATTAGGCAATAATATATTAACAAAAATATGAAAGCTTAATACTGTGGTGTATTTAGAAAAAAAAAATTATAGATTATTGAAGATTTAAGAAATAATTGGAGATATTATGAAATTGCAAGGTAGTTGCATTAAATGTAATTAGTATCCCGTACCAAAAGGTGTAATTATATACATACAGCAAGCAAAAGTTTGTTTACATTCTTTATCTCGTCTCATTGGCCTTACTTAAGTTTCATTAGTGGCCGCTCATGGGCCAGAATGCCCATTGCCTTTCTACCTTGTGTCACTTAATAAATAAGACAGTGATAGCTCAGACGTGTCACCTCAACTGCCAGCTTTAGATAATGGAACTCCGACAGAACTCGAGTTCTCTTGACCGACGAGTTCTCTGTGTGCAATGATGAAAGGCGCCGCATAGATTACAGTGAACGCGGAACTCAGAACTCTAGAACTCTTCCATGGGATCGGCGCCTAAAGGTGAACGGAACGCAGTTCAGTTCATTCGAACAGAGTGAATGTTTGGAACGCTGTATATATATATACTAGCTATCGATAGATATCGATGGATACGGCCATTTGTAAACAATTCACTGTTCTTATATATATTCTTTTACTATAAAGCTATCATTGTTACTAGATATATTCTTTGTAGGTTTTATTTTATTGAGCATTACTTGATAAGCCCCTTTGCAAATCTTTTCAATTTTAGTATTCTTATAATGGGTTCCCTATCAATCGCCGCTATACCGAATTTAACAAATGCTCGTTAGCTAATTATGAAATATGCAGTACTGAATTGGCCATAGCAGGATAAATGCTACGGCCCACGTTGAATGGCCTGCTTTCGCATATACTAATAATTATGGGAAAATAATTAGGGATGTTACTGTTATGCTGAAATCGTATATTTATCGGTATATTTCACTGCATGGCCAATATTATAATAATCATTGAAAACGATTTCTTGACATACTTAAATAACGCTGCGTGAAAAATATAAATGTAATATAGAAAGGCTTCCAAATCTTTTAAAAGAGTAATAAATTCGTGAAATATATCTGCGCGACCATATCTTCTAATCTGAGAGCTAAATCCGCAGATAAACCATTAAAGTAGACAACCTGAACCAAAGGTCCTTGATTACATTTGCTACAGGCCTCGCACTGGCTTAATTAGGCACGGTAAATGAAAGCTATATTGGCTACTAGCTATCTCCCGTGGTTTCCTGCGGTTCCGTTATGAAAAGTAGGCTAACAAATGTGAATTAAAATATTGTTATAGCATTTGAGGATAATGTAGCTTCCTATTACAACTCGAGTGGCTTCCTATCCACCTTCGCCCGAATACACACATATTATCACTCTTATACACTGATTTATTTAATCCTAAAACCCCTCGCTATCTCATGGAACGCTTCGAGTACTACACCTCTTATCATCATCTTCTTCATAGTTCCTTGGAACTTGACCTCCAAACTCCCAGTCACACTTCTCACTTCTTACTCTTATTCCCAATCTTTTACTATCCAAGCTGTACGTCTCTGGAACTCTCTCCCTCAGACTATAAGACGGGCCCCCACGTTAGACTCTTTTAAATCTCTTGTTATTTCACACTATCACACGCTATAAACTTCCTCATTTCCTGCCTTCCTTTCTATTTTACTAGAGTTGTTATTTTCACGTTATGAAAGTGTATTCTTATCTGTTACACCTATCATATTCTCATATATCCTGTTACCCAAAGGTTGTCTGGAAGAAATCGCTTAAGCGATAAGACCGCTTGTTTTGTATAACTTCTTCTTGTATAATGTTTCGTTTTCTATTATATGGTGTACAAATAAAGCATATTTATTTTATCTTATTAGTGAAATAATGTTCAGAATCGGATTAGTAATTTCAAAGCCTCGTACATGCCTCTTTATATAATACTAGCTGTCCTCCGTGGTTTCACCTGCGTTCCCTTGATAAAAGTAGCCTATACCCTTCTCTATACCATAAGTTGTCACGACGCGATGTAGGCTTGGCTATCAGCTCTACTATCAGCCTACGACCGGAGCATTCAAAATAGTTGATAAAGCAGTTGAAGAAGATGAAACTGATGACTGTCTTCCATAAAGTTTATTGCGTAAAAATAAAGAACCCAGCTGGGTTCTAGTATGATAATCATAATATATAAAATGATAAACTGATTGTTGTAATATCAGCCCACAGCCCAAACCGCTGGACCTAGAGATTTGAAATTTTGCACAAAGATACCTTATACAGTGGAGGCATCCACTAAGGAAGGATTTTTGGAAATTCCACCCCTAAGAGGGTAAAATAGGGGATGACAGTTTGTATGCAAGTCTGTCAGTTTTGAAGTTAGGATCTTCAAATGTTGTGTTTAGGCTGACGATTGAAAATTAATGTGCAGTTATCTCAGCGTTTGTGATGATTCCACCACCGAAGGGAGGAAAAGGGGGATGAAGTTGGGTATGCAAGTCCTTCAATTTCAAAGTAAACTTCACTAAATGTATTATTATATGGTGTAGGCATCCACTAAGGAAGGATTTTTGGAAATTCCACCCCTAAGAGGGTAAAATAGGGGATGACAGTTTGTATGCAAGTCCGTCAGTTTTGAAATTAGGATCTTCAAATTTTGTGTTTAGGCTGACGATTGAAAATTAATGTGTAGTTATCTCAGCGTTTGTGATAATTCCACCACCGAAGGGAGGAAAAGGGGGATGAAGTTGTGTATGCAAGACCTTTAATTTCAAAGTAAACTTCACTAAATGTACTATTATACGGTGTAGGCATCCACTAAGGAAGGATTTTTGGAAATTTCACCCCTAACAGGGTAAACTAAGGGATGAAAGTTTGTATGCAAGTTCGTCAGTTTTGAAGTTAGGATCTTTAAATTTTGTGTTTAGGCTGACGATTGAAAATTAATATATAGTTATCTCAGCGTTTGTGATAATTTAAATAATTTGCAAGATTGTATCCCTGTACACTCAACTTAATGAAGCTGTTCGGAGGAACTCTGTCTCCCATATTACAGATTTATTTCTAGCTTGGGAGACAGAAGCCTCATCAAATGTTGTAAAATACGCTAACCTTACTTAATTTTCACCTTGTAATTGTACATCAAACTGTGGTAGGCTTGTATAAATAAATTATTATTATTATTATTATAATTCTACCACCGAAGAGAGGAAAAGGGGGATGAAGTTGTGTATGCAAGTCCTTCAGTTTCAAAGTAAACTTCACTAAATGTATTATTATACGGTATAGGCATCCACTAAGGAAGGATTTTTAGAAATTCCATCCCTGAGGGGGTAAAATAAGGGATGAAAGTTTGTATGCAAGTTCGTCAGTTTTGAAGTTAGGATCTTCAAATTTTTTGTTTAGGCTGACGATTTAAAATGAATGTTTAGTTATCTCAGCGTTTGTGATAATTCCACCACCGAAGGGAGGAAAAGGGGGATGAAGTTGGGTATACAAGTCCTTCAATTTCAAAGTAAACTTCACTAAATGTATTATTATATGGTGTAGGCATCCACTAAGGAAGGATTTTAATGTGGAAGTACACGAAATTTATTATTTAAGCTTATGGTTATAAACTAACGCAACAAATATCGGTGTTGTTGGAATTTGAACCCTTAAGGAGTGAAAAGGGGGATTAAATTTAGTATATGAAGTTCTTTATTTTCGGAGTGAAAATTTTACAATTTATTATTTCGGCTTATGGTATTGGCGTATTGAAATGATTCGCCTAAACAACAGGAAAAAGAGAGGAATCGGTATTAAAAGAAAAATCCGATTAATACGAGCATTGGTATTCCTCATTTTCATGTATGGAGTGGAAGCGTGGACTATACTGGCCTGAGAAAGAAAAAGGATTGATGCATTCGAGATGTGGTGCTGGAGACGGATGTTGGAAATACCTTGGACCGCTAAACGCAACAATGCATCAATCCTATCGCAGCTCCAAATTAAAACACGATTGTCCACCATATGCCACCAATGTATTTTTTCGTATTTCGGCCACATGGTGCGCAAAGGCGATGAAAGTTTGGAAATCTGATCATAGTTGGGAACACGGAAGGAAAACGACTACGTGGTCGTTCAAAAACAAGATGGTCCGATCAAGTAAAAGACTCATCGTCCTGCAAGTTTTACAGAAACCAGTGGAGGCAGATCATTCGCTCTAGAAGCAAGCCCGATGTCGACCACGATCCTCAGACATGAGGGAAAGAGAGATAAGGCCTCCAAAATTGTGCTGTGGAACAAGTAACAGTTCTCCGCCACAATGTTATTGAGGTCAAAATATTTACTGGTTCTGCCAGAGGAGAAACAGTCTTCTTGTCGCGTATACCATTGATCCCAAATCACCTTCCGTTTGAATTCAATAGATAACAGTTCCTAATTAAGGTTTGTAGTCACAGGGAAAAACTCTGAAATTTGCTAGAGTTGATTTGCGGCAGGACTGTTTCAGTTTTATGTGGCATCCTCGCATATATGCTCTTAATCTACCTGAACTTTTGTCAATATCACACGTAGTGGCGGACAATAGCCATGAACAAAGCTCTATATTGTTACTATGATTCATATCTAGAAAAAAAAAATCTACGCGGACGTAGTCGCGGGCTATAAAGCTAGTTCTTTATATTATTGATGCACTGGTAAACGAACTGTATTAATGTATTACTAGGATATATTATTTCACTTTAAAAACATGTCCACACAAGTTGCGTCTCAGTACTGATTGAAATGAATGAATGTCTGATGGGACATTCTTCAATTATGAGAATTAAAAATATTGAAAATTCGAATTCGAAAATTTGATCATTTGAAAATTTTAAACATTTAAAAATTAGAATAATATGTACTAAATAGTATTTTTGACCAGAAGCAATAATTGAAATAGCCAAATCTCAATACGATGGCTTCAGTGGTTTAGGCGTGAAAGCGTAAGCAAACAAAAACAAATGGGCCAGTTGGTGCAGTTGATTATGATTCCACTATAAGCGCTGCAGGTCGTGGGTTTGATTCCCACCCAGGACATGCATTTGTGTGCATGAACATGTCTGTATGTCCTGAATCTGGGTGTAATTATGTACATTATGTTATTTATATATTTACAAACAAAAAGATGTCCATAGTACAAGCTCAGCTTAGTTTGGGATCAGATGACCGTATGTGAGGAATATCCCAGGATGTTTATTTTATTTATTTATTATTTAAACTTATTATTTATTACTAAACTTATTACCATTTATTATTATTACTACTTATTAATTCTTAAACAAACAGAGTTACTATGGATTAGTACCTACCTCTTCAAAAAAAGTTAACATAAGTACCCACAAAGTACTAATATAAAGCATCGCACTGAATTTCCTTTGCTTATAAGTAGTGAATCCATGCTGTTTAATAATTATGTAAACTTTGGTCGTGCCTATTTAAATAAGCCACTAGAAAAGGTATTTAAATAGAAAATTAAATATTATATTACTCAATAATATTGGAATTTTATCGGCTGGTACCACGTTATGCGGTACGTACCTAACTTGACGCAACGTCATGTTTGGATCTGATGCATGTGTGCGTGCCTGTAACACAACTGCAAAGTAACTGCAAAGTAACAAATGAATGCTGGTTTTCGCGCGCGATCTAGCCTACATACTACCCTTAAAGTATTAAAAAATATTATTCAACTTTCGTCATTTTATAAAAGCTGAAACTTATATATGTTACTTGACGAACTATCAAAAGATGATTTCTCAGTTGTCAGACACTTTCGATGGTGGGTTTGCCGTGTCAGACACATTAAAGATCTATCGTAGGTGCGAGCGCGAGGTATATTCAATGTGATTTATTTTACAAATGAAAAGAGATAGACCCATAGTTATTTTGGAGAGTTTGTAGATTAAATCATGAAATTAATAAATCATGCAAAAAAGTCTACATCAATGACCCAGTTTTAGAGTTACAGATCAAAAATCTAAAAAAACACTATTTTTTTGAACATTTTTTTATATAATATCGTTATTTTTATTAGATTTTTGTTCCATATTTTTATTTTATTTCTACTTATCAATTAGATAAACTTTCTAGCTTTCAAATGACACTACTTTTAACAAAATACACCGATTACTTAAAAAGAAACAAAGACAAAACTAAAAGATGAGCATTTCATTAAAAAATAAATTAAAGCGCCGTACGTACTATTAAGGTACTATTAGTATTTATTTACTTGGAGTGTAATGAATTAACGTTAATTCTCCCATAACAAATTATTTATTGTAAACGCAAACGCGATAGGTAGTTTACTCACGTTAATTCTTTACACTCGGGGTACCGAACCGAACCATATTTTCATTTACCACCATACCATATTTTCAAGGGTGTCAGTTTTTATATATTTTATTTGGAATAATAATAGAAATCACATCATCCATTGTCAGACACTTTGAATGGTGGAAACCCTCTGTCAGACACCCTTAAAGTATTAAAAAATACTAGCTGCCCCCGCGGTTTCACTTGCGTTCCCGGGATAAAAAGTAGCATATGTCCTTCTCCATACCATAGGCTATCTGTATGCCAAATTTCATGATGATCCGTTGAGTAGTTGAGGCGTGAAGGCGTAACAAACAAACAAAAAAACTCACTTTCGCATTTATAACATTATAGTAAGGATTATTCATATTAGTCATTTTATATAAGCTGAAATTTATATATGTTACTTGACGAACTATCAAAAGATGATTTCTCAGTTGTCAGACACTTTCCATGGTGGGTTTGCCGTGTCAGACACATGAAAGGTCTACCGTAGGTGCGAGCGCGAGGTATATTCAATGTGATTTTTTTTACTAACGAAAAGAGATAGACCCATAGTATTTTGGAGAGTTTGTAGATTAAATCATGAAATTTAATAAATCATGCAAAAAATTCTACATCAAGAACCCAGTTTTAGAGTTACAGATCAAAAATCTAAAATTACACAATTATTTTGTTTTTTTTTTTTATAATTGACGTTTGTTCCATATTTTTATTTTATTTCATCTTATCAACTAGATAAACTTTCTAGCTTTCAAATGACACTACTTTGAACAAAATACACCGATTACGTAAAAAAAACAAGGAAAAAAACGAATAGATGAGCATTATTATTTAAAACTTTAAGGGTGTCTGACGGGGGTTTCCACCGTTCAATGTGTCTGACAATGGTCGACGTGATTTCTAATATTATTCGAAATAAAATATATAAAAACTGACACCCTTGAAAATATGGTATGGTGGTAAATGAAAATATGCTTCAGTAGGTACCCCGAGTGTAAAGAATTAACGTGAGTAAACTACCTATCGCGTTTGCTTTTACAATAAATTAGTACTTATGGGAGAATTAACGTTAATTCATTACACTCCAAGTAAATAAATACTAATAGTACCTTAATAGTGCGTACGGCGCTTTAATTTATTTTTTAATGAAATGCTCATCTTTTAGTTTTGTCTTTGTTTCTTTTTAAGTAATCGGTGTATTTTGTTAAAAGTAGTGTCATTTGAAAGCTAGAAAGTTTATCTAATTGATAAGTAGAAATAAAATAAAAATATGGAACAAAAATCTAATAAAAATAACAATATTATATAAAAAAATGTTCAAAAAAATAGTGTTTTTTTAGATTTTTGATCTGTAACTCTAAAACTGGGTCATTGATGTAGACTTTTTTGCATGATTTATTAATTTCATGATTTAATCTACAAACTCTCCAAAATAACTATGGGTCTATCTCTTTTCATTTGTAAAATAAATCACATTGAATATACCTCGCGCTCGCACCTACGGTAGACCTTTAATGTGTCTGACACGGCAAAGCCACCATCGAAAGTGTCTGACAACTGAGAAATCATAGTTTGATAGTTCGTCAAGTAACATATATAAATTTCAGCTTTTATAAAATGACGAAAGTTGAATAATATTTTTTAATACTTTAGGGTGTCTGACAGAGGGTTTCCACCATTCAAAGTGTCTGACAATGGACGACGTGATTTCTAATATTAGTCCAAATAAAATATGTAAAAACTGACCTTTATACTTTAACGAATTTGAGGTGCAATTTTTTACACCTTTGTTACCTGATAACTTCCAAAGCCACCGCGATCCAAACTTCATATTTGGGGATCGTTTTTACCTCTATTAGGGACATACACAGAGAAACTTTCAGGTTTTATAAAATGACGAAGGTCAGATCGTCGTGGGCTCTTGGGCTATTAGAGTTTTATGTTCATTAATTTCACGCGAGTAACAATATATTCATAAATAATCTTTAGTATTCATGTAGGAGCTTTTTAATTAATTAGGCCTACTAAATATTCAAACAAAAGCTTTTCTTCTTCTTCAGAAAATACCTATTTTACTGCGTAATTCGGTGTGAAAGTTATTAAATTTCGTGCAGAACTGCTTCGAATAGTTTTAGTACCTGTGGACACGTCCACAGGTACAAACGAAGCCCTGTCCCAAGGTACAAACAATACAACTTTGAAAAAAAACTTAAATAAATTGATTTTTAGGTTAGAAACTCTTTTCTTTACTTGTTGAATTGTAAATAGAACTAGCTATAGATAAGTTACTGATATTAATTTGTAAAATATAAGCATGCATTATTCAAGTAAAAGTAATCAGAAAAATCATGTAAAACTTACTTTTTAACACAAAAATTTTCAAAACTACCTCACGCTACAAACAACACCGGTTGGGTCACGCCACTCACTGGTGTTACATACTAATAAAAACGCTACCCAAATGGTACGATGTTATATTTTTAATGCTGTCAGTTTTTTTATTATGATGAACGTCCAAAGGTAAAAGCGTCCATAGGTACGATACATGACCCTATTTCATGTGATCTAACCTGTCCGATATCCCAGGCTGGCCCTGGCGCAGTTTTGATTGACACTGGTGGTGGCGCGTGTGGGTTTTTGGTGGCCACCACAAAATTCCAAGGCGCCCATTCTTCAGATGGCTCCTCGTTAATCTTGGCTACCGTTTCACCGTTTTCTTCCCTAATATAGAAAGTGAAAGATTTTAAATGATTTGGAATTTAATAGTTAGGACTCTAGGACGAGAGAGTAGGAAAAAATACGACAGCAAAACTTTGAAATGATGTGTCATGTGTAGATATTGTATCCACCTTAAGAGGACTCAATTCGTCATAGTTTTTATACAAAACCTCTGTACTTATTATGGCGTTGTTAAACATTTTTCGTTAGATGTTTTGAACAAATTAGTATCTTGTACACTATATCTAGCCGTGTATCTAGGCGTAATTAAAAAAAAGTGTGCAACAAATTCAGTAAAAGACTCCGAAAAACAGCGTTTTTGCCTGAACTTTGGCCATATCTAATGTACCTATAAATTGTAAAAGTAAAGAAAACATTTAGATACCAGGCTTGCAAATGTATTGGAGATTCTTAATAACTAACTTTTTTTTCACAAACTTGTAAGATTTTTTCACAAGAGTATACTCTTGGAACAAGTTTTATGAATGCGAAATCATGAATGACGACCTAGCGAAGCGGCCGCGAGTGATCATCGGAATTTACCGACTGATAAACCACGGCTCTGATGCTGTCTCTCTTTTTTCGCAGTCTAACATTACGTTGGATGAAACAACAAGCTTTTAGACTATGCTTGCGTTGAAGTTGCGCCGGCCACAGAGGGCCACCTTAAGGCTGCTTTTCCACCAGAGATGTGCTATGCTACGGTGCTATACGGATGCGTTTGATATCCACCAATCATATTCATTGGTGCACATATCTTAGCACTGGTGGAAATGGATTCAACTAAGATATGTTTTTATATGGAAGGATGTGTGCTATGGATGCGTGCTATGGATGATCGCGAGTGGTGTAGCTATGTGCAGAGCAGAGTACCTACAGTAGGTCCGCGTTTGTCACTGAAAGAAGACATAGTATAGAAAGTAGAAGTAGTAGCGCCTCTCCCCACACCGCGCCGCCCTCGCCGCTTCCCTACTATCGATACATCGCATCTTCCTCGCGCAGCCACTTTGCGGCGGCGCATCTTCATAGCACATCTTACTCGCATCGCTACATAGCATAGTATCAGTGGAAACGGTCACATAGTTTCACAGTGTAGCTTAGCAGTTACATCCTCGCAGCATAGCTGCATAGCACATCTCTGGTGGAAAAGCAGCCTAAGTCTTCTGGCTACTCAGGTTTCTTTATTATAGACGAATGTGCTTGACCGTACGGTACACACACCGAGGTAACGAGGTGGTAAACACAATAAGCACAGAAAGTAACAAAATTTGAAAAATACTCTTACGATTGTGGAGGTTTGCTATCTTCTATTACCATGCCCATTCGTTGTCAATTACTTCTAAAACCCATTATGAATAATAATTCAACACGTAAATTTTATACGATATTTCAAAATTGTTATCACGGCTATGGCAAATTATGAAATCCTGATTATTTTTTGAAACTTATTTTTGGTTGCTATTTTGGTTTTCTCACAGACATGAAATTTTTTATATTTCTGTGGGTTTTCTGCTAAACTGACATGATGCAACTGTATTTTTTTATTTATGTCAATTGTCTAATATCTGGCTGGCATATAAGTTTGTTGTATCACCAAGGAGTTATAATTTGTTAAACTGCGATGATGAGTATATTTTATTCTACTAATATTATAAATACGAGGCTTTGTTATATTTGTTGCTCCATCAGGCCGTAATGGCTGAATGTATGTGGATGAATTTTGGAAATAGTTAAGGATACCTGGAAAATACAGACATAGGTTTGTTTCCCGGGAAACATCATGATACTAGGAGCTTCCCGGAGCATTATTTATAAAATAGATTGCTTGCTCTTGAAACAAAAGCTCGGTGCAAAATCAAACCACAACTCTATTAAGCTATGATCGGCATTAATTGCTTGGTCAGAATAATTCATTATACACCTTCACTTGAATCTTTACATTCCCATTTTAGATCGTAGATTGCATACATAGAAACATCATGGCGTTTTGCCAAAATAGACGGAAAATAGGTAGATGCAATCGCTTAGGTAATCATACTGATATGTACCATGCAAACATTTCCATGTATCACTTCCAAATTGACTTAGCATACCTGGCAAGTGTACACATGAGCTCTATCATGACGGAGTTACGGGTTAAATTTCTCTTACCATAACTATATATACTTACCTATTATTATTTGTCGTTTTACATAATTATATTCTTAACAGCGAATACAGCAATTTAACACCGCAATCGCCCCCGAAGAACTACACTCCTTTGCAAAAAAAACGGGCGGTTTGGATTTTTCTACATTATTGGTAATTATTTAGTTCTAAAGTGGTTTTAATAGCCAAACTATGTTACTGGCACTTAATAAAGGGTCTGGGTATGATAAAAAGTTAATTTCAAATTCGAAACTTTTGTTTTTAAAAATAATGATCCCTTTTTCAGTTTGTGACATTATACTTAGTTTTCGCGGGTTCGCGGTTAAAAGTTTATCAGGCAACTTAAACTAACTTTTAGTAGAATAATTTATGTTTGTTGCATAATCCTGCCTTATAGTGACTTAAAACAGATATCTTTGTGTCGATTGTAATGGCAGAGAAAGAAATAAGAGCTAGTAAAATTATAGCGCTGCTGGAAGAGGGGTGTAGCCAATGTTACGTCTCACAGCGGTTAAGCGTGAGTCTTTCAACCGTCCAAAGAACCTGGACTCGATACCAAGAGACGGGTTCCGTTCAGAGAAGGCAAGGTTCTGGGAGAAAATGTCGCACATAACCACGAGATGACCGCTATTTAGTGACTCAGGCGTTGAGGAACTGCAAATGCAGTTACATAGACCTAAAAGAAACCTTGAAGAGGTACGAGGAGCACAAGTTAGCCTATGGAAAGTGAGGAGGAGGCTTTTAGCGGCTGATATACGCAGTTGACGATCAGCGCGGGCCCCCAAGTTACTCCGTGAGCAACGGATAGCTCGATTGAGGTTCGCTAGAAATTGCCTATCTTGGACACTAGGTAACTGGAGTAGCGTACTCTTCTTCGATGAGGCTCGAATTGGTCTGAATGGTGAGGACCGACGTCGGCGAATGTTACGAAGACCAGGGGAACGCTATGCCGACGTGTGTTTTGAAAAAATCACCCCTTATGGTGGAGGGTCTGTTATGTTTTGGGCGCGAGTAACTTCCCGCTATCGTACCGAGATAGGATTCATTGAAAATGGCTCATTCAATGCCTTAAGGTACACAACAGAAATCCTTTGTCAACATGCATAACCCGCACTGACTGTAATTGGTGAAGATGCCATTTACATGGACGATAATGCTTGGGCCCACCATTCTGGCGACGTAGATGCTTATATGCAAGAGGTCGGTATTCGTCATTTGGACTGGCCAGCGCGGAGCCCCAACCTTAACCCCTTTGAGCACGTCTGGGACCACCTAAAAAGGCGAGTACGATCTGTCCAACCACTTCCACATAACATCAGAGAGCTTAAACGTGTGATCTTGGCTGAGTGGAAACACATTCCACAGAACCCAATCAAAAGCCTGGTGGAAAGCATGCCAAGACGATTACATGCCGTAATCGCTGCTAGGGGAGGTCATAATCGTTATAAATTTTTATTTAGTATGTCTTTTTTTTATAAAAATACTCTTAGTATTAATTTCATTATACCCATAAAAATGACCATTTTCTGTTTACATTGACTAAAAACCCGATTCCAGGATTTAAAGTGTTAAAAACTATATTCCCATTGATAACAAGAAATTTATAGTCATTTATGCTAATGAAATACTAAAAATATTAATATTATCCATAGAAAAGCAAATGACTGTAAGGTGCCCGTTTTTTTTGCAAAGGAGTTTATATAAGTAGCCCGATTCTCGTACCAAAACGTGAAAGACTTCCAAACGATTTGACAATCGAAACTGATTTTCGTATTCTCATAACATATTTTGCACGATCCTTAACGTATCGTTCCAAGCGTATTCCGGTAATTAAATCGATCTCGATAGGCGAAAAAGTTACGATTTTATATGTTTTTCTCAAATAAACGTCAATTGGTAAATCAGTTAGAATTATTATGGCAATTTAATTCTTTGCCCACATGAGTAGTTAGGTAATTGCTGGCTTGTCGTTGAATTTCAATCCTATTGAGTTATCGTTCGATTGAAGTAGCACGGGAATAAGAATTTAAAACGAATGTTTTGTTGGACGATTTCTAAACTCTAGCGACATTTGGATACTTAGTTTCGTATTACGAGAATCGGGTTACCTACAGTTCATGAAGATTTTTTTTAAAGATGGATTAGTCTATATGTTACCTTAATCTCACCATTATGTGTTGACGGTGATGACAGTGAAGAAGCCTAGAAGGGAAATCTAGTCCATGCAGGGTAGGGGATGTTACCTACTTAATTAGGTATATGTATACCTATTACTCGAAGCCATAACATACAACTGCAGACACTAGTGGGTACAGGGGGCTAAGGGGCTAAACTCCCCCCCCCCTCACTAAAGCATCTGGGTCGACCCCTGATAAATTTTGATAAAGGCTATCCTTAGCTGAATCAAGCCCTTCAGCGCCCCCAAACCTGGATCCGCCACTGCAAGCAGAGATCTACCACGAATCTTATGTATCTACTATGCAAGTCTACACTCCCTATTTTGAACTTTATGTACCTACAAATACGTCGCAGACTTAAGTGTCAAATTCGGAAGAATGAAGAGTGAGCGCTACCAACCAATTCACATGTTTGCGAAAAGTCATAGTTTAATCATAAAACAGTTTTACTCTTCACTCCGCAATATTTTAAAAGTGAATTGAAGACAGCAGAGTGCAGACTCGCAGAGTGACTACATGAAACAAGCCCCTGGTAATTACATCCACTATCTCAAGAGTTAGCACTAACTGAGGTATGAAATAGACAGTATATGCGACATTATATAGATGTACCATGTAGGCTACATGATGTAGCATACTCATAGGTAGGTATTGTGATAGAGGGCAGGTCACGGCCACGCCACATACGTCCCACATACCATTAACCATTATGTTAGCGTGAGTATAGGAGTCGGAATTTGTACCTAAACATTGTTTATTTTCAACATTTTTCCTGTTGAGCAATCTTAGAAGTAGGTATCTATATCTCTTGTTTCGTCATAAAACCGAAGATTTTTCTGTGGTTTTCCTACTGCGGTTAAACGTATAGTTGATGTGGGTATATTATATCTTTTCTTGTAATAGGTATCTACTGGGACAACGGGACATGAGTTCGAGGATATTTTTAAGACAATGTTGAGTAAAATCATAGCATTATAAATCCAAAGATTGCACTCGAAATCGGAAGCACAGAGTGAAATAGAACTTCCAAGGAGAGAATTAAAATGCTAATACGTATTCAACGATACTTGCATTTCCAATGTCTTCTGTAATTCAACAAGGCTGAAATACTGTGTGAGTCTCCATTCTCTATCACTTGGTAGAACCAGTTTTTCTGCCTCGCTGGTGTCACCATCCTGTCTTGCTGCCTCCTCTTGTAGCAGAAGCTCGGCCAATAGTTTCGGGTATACGTTAAAGAGGTTCCCATCACTGCACTCAGTGAGCGCCACCCATAACGCATTAGGGTCATATTTCGATGACATAATGCAAACATTGCAAAACTGTGTAACATTTATTTAATAGTAAATAAGGATTAATTTGGCATTTTTAAGTAAAACTTTTTAAGATCCGCGCTACTTTTTCAGTCGCGGTAAAGTATTGGAAACCTCTTACATCGCGAGCCGCCCGCCCACTGAACGCCTATGGCTGGCCGCTTTAGTTGAAGCATTCGACAAGTTGTTACAAACTTGTTGCTTACTCTATATTGGCACGGGGCCTGTGGCGGCAAATGTAATCGAAGGCCTGTCTTATATTTTTTTTCTCTTAAGTGAGACCTAAAGATAAACCTAGTAGTTTAGATACCATGACATCTCTCTCGATACCATGAATTTAACCTTCAGATTATAGGAGTTGGTCGCGTAGAGATATTTAGCGTATAGGTACCTAGTTACTTAGTTCGTTTTATCGTGGTTTTATCTTTTTGTAGTTTTTCTTAATCTTACCTTTAGGTAGGTATTTCATATAGGTAAACCCTTTCCTTCCAAAAGTTCGCCTTCTGTGTAAAAAGTTCTACATTATTTTACTGTTCATATTGGTTGCACAGCGAAATACTTATATCGCAATTTCAGTGTTTAAATAAAATCCCATTCTTACTATGGCTATATCTTACTATATAATCCGACACATTAATTTCTGGATTAATTGTAATTTTATCTACTTTACTTACCTTTTAAGGTTGAAAATGTCCGTAACTAATGAGTCCTACTTTTTTGTGAAGTCTTTCTTTCAATAGCGAACTCATTGTATAACATAATAACATCGCCATAGACTAGTGACAAAAATCAGAATTAAAAACAAATTAAATCATGATAATCAATCAGTGACTGTCAATTTTTTAACAACAAATATTCAACTATTAACAAACCAAAAAAATGCGTTAAACATAAACAGTTAAAAAGTCTCCTAAAAGCCATAATAAATAAATAATCATAAATAACAAATGTACAGTTTTGAGAGGTGAAATTACAGGATGGATCACGACATGACCAAAGAAGAAAGCTATGCAGATCGCAGGCAACTCTTCAGGGGCATCTGGGAAACAGCAATGCAAATTGATGAGAAAGATACTGAAATTATGAATAAGCCTAAAG
This sequence comes from Polyploca ridens, assembly GCA_951394255.1. NCBI lineage: Eukaryota > Metazoa > Arthropoda > Insecta > Lepidoptera > Drepanidae > Polyploca > Polyploca ridens. The sequence continues at coordinate 33,295 of CATOBL010000236.1, read as the reverse complement.
TTATTAAGTAAGTTTAAGTTGTAAATGCAATACTTTGGGTAGCTGCACCATAAAATACCTACCTATCTACCGTTAGCAGTCGCTAATTTGCCCTCTATTATTTTGAAAGCAAGAAATTGGACGGAAACTCTCCCTGCCAGCAGTCGTGTCGGCGATGCTGAGCGGGGATATAGCTTGGAGAGCAGTAGCCTCCTTCTGTGAGACCGTAATGGTCCAGAAGGAGGCTGCTGAGCGGGGTGAGGAGAGGGCCGATCCCACCCGGAGGCGAAGCCGCCGGAGCACAAACGTGCCTCGTTGCGGCCCCCCTGCCCTGTAGCTCGGGCTTAGAATAACAGCTACGGTGTTCCCCTGACTGTCGTAAAAGGCGACTAAACGGAGCCTTTGGGGTCGTGGGCAATCAGAGCGGGGGCTCTGTGCGCCCAGAAGCGACCCCAAGAAGGACGATGGGTCGATGTGGTCACGACTCATCGTGTGATAGCACAGCGAGGGTGCTGGGGGGAGGTGTCAGAAACCCCCAGGACGAGCTATCAAAGCGCCGCACTTGGAGGGGTGAGCAGGTACGCGCTCAACACGAGAGCCTGCCTCCATCTTTATAACGCAGATGGCGACCACCGTAGGCTTTTAGCCGGTACAAGTCCGGCATAACCTGGCCGCTACCCCCGAGGCGGTCGGGTATCCAATGAGGATATCCCCACGAAAAAATAAAAAAAAGGTACGCAAACGGTACGGAAGTGGCTCTCAAGTTATCTCTCAAGTGCAACTGTCGGCACACACCGATGCTTAGCGATAGACGTATAAACGTAGATAAGTGAAGTAGCCAAAAAACTACAACGTAGGACCGTGTAGTTTTCTCACGATATTTTCCTTCACCATAAGCTCAAGCTCACTGTTGGATTTGAACTCACGAAGTTCCCAACGCCATTCGACGTAAGTACCAAAGAGGTAACATCGCTTTAAAATTAAAGTTACCGATTTTTCAGGTCGATTAATTAAAGCTGGCTGGCATTTTCAACACATTTACACTTTGCGCTTGTGTAGTGTAGCGGCGTGACGTCGTACTTGTATTCGCATCAAGAAAAGTCTGTCCGTCTCTCTCGCGCGCGGCCTAGCTTATGAGTATGAAGGAAACAGTTATTGTTTTGCTTTTGCTACTGCTCATGAAAATAAAGTGGTCTTTTGTTGCATTCCACCGTTAGAATTGACTGACTAATAAGAAACAATAATGTTATACTGTATAGTGACGTGAGTTTCCATAAGTGTGAGTACCGTGAACGTGCCAGCTTTAGTACCTTTTCTGGTGTCAGTTTTTCTTATCAAAACCAATGATTTTATTATAATATCATTGATCAAAACACATTCTTTAAATTCCTGCAGACTGCACTAAATACTTAGGTATGCAGGTACGAAAGTAAATTCCTATGTTTTATTTTATTTCAGAACTCTACGGTTAGACGAAGTGGACCGTTTTGGTGTAGGTAAAAAAAAGAAGGAACGAATCAGAAACTTGAGGACCGTCTGTAACAAAATACTAGATTTTTGCGATCGTCAAGACGCTGATGACATGTTTTATGAACAGGTGACTTTTATGTAGATTTCGAAGTAAAAAAAAAGCGGGATTTATTATCCATATCCATATTGATTTACCTATTTAGTAGCGTTCTTATTTCACTAATCTGATCTCAGCTTATATATAATAGATGATAATAGCTACAAAACATACCTTTTGGCAGTTTGTTTATTTATCTGTTTGTAAGGTAGGTTATTCATCAGATTGCGATGAGACTTAAGTGAGTGGTGTGCGCATGCCGGGGAAGATTTCTGACAAAAATATGCAAATTGCTGGGCATTGGCCAGTTCTGAATTAAACATTATCAAGTCTCCCCCATGGATTTCTGCAATTTAGTCTGTAGTCCTGTGCCGCATTGTATCTAGCTAGAAACCTTTTAAGAGAGTCGATACTTATACATTTATTTGCGTGTTTTAGATGGCAATCGATGGAAGAAAATCACCAGAACACAAAGTTGAAATAAAAACAAAAAAAATAAAAACTAACAAACCGAAAAAGAGGGTATGGAGAGTCAAAAGTATGACTTCACCTGTGCGTGATCCATCACAACCGAGGGCGACAACGTCAGAAAGAAAAGAACACTTCCTGAACGATATTGGCAAGAAAACGTCCAGAAATACATCGCCGTTAAAAATTAAACAAATACCGCTTTTAAAAAAGTATGTTTTTGTTAATAAACCGGTCAAAAATAAACTGAGTACAAAAATCATGCCAATATCTGGTAAACTGAACACTGAACCTAATTTACCCCGTCGTAAGGTTATTAAGAAGAAACGTAGCAAAAGGAAAAAGGTATCTGAGACTGACTTGCCCCAGACTTTACAATGGCCTAAAATATAATTTAAAAGAAAGTGATCTAAAACTAAACACACACTCAAGGTAAGTTAACTAGGTATTAAATATAGTACAGTAGTACTGTAGTACCCAACTCATATGGCTTACCGATGTACCTGCGCAGAAGATACATTTTTAAAGCGCGGGAAACCGCTATTGTTTGGCAGCTGCCGCCATGTTAACGCGCGCCGTGCGGAGGAGCGTGACTTGCGAGTGAGACGGAACTAACAGCTGCAGTGTATTATGAACCTTATAGTAGTGATCTAAGGTTGATTGTAAGTTTTAAGCATTCTTTCGTTAATCTTCGGGGTCATACTTACTTTTCTGTGCGAACGAAGATTCATCATATCAGTTGGGTACTACTGTAGTATTAAGTATGGAATGTTTAATAAGCAAAACATGGATTAGAAGTCTATTTAGGTAAATTATTTGGACCAGGCACGTGTGAGTCTGAGTCTGACTCACCGAGGGTGTCAACTTTGCTTGGACGTACTTATATTTCTTGGTTTGGGCTCTTCATAACTATATGTTTGTAAACGAATTATTATGATTTCGAAAAAACCTGTGATTTTTCGTTATATTGTATTTACCTATAATATTTCCTTACATATCTATAAATTGTAATTACTTATTAGGTACAGATTTTTCGCTTTACAAACATCGAAGATGGGAATAGTATTTTTTGACATTTTTAATCATAATGCAAAAATAACGCAATATAAAAGAAAATAGAAACCTGCTTTGTAATGTATACATATGATACCCCATTCATTATTGTAGCCCTACTTTTAAATTTGGGCTCCCATTTCGGCCCCTTTTTCAAAGAAAATAAAAATATTTTTGCTTTTTTTATTTGCCATAAGGTTGGGTAAGCAATATTTATAAGTATTCCATAGTATTCCAAGTATTCCAAGAGAGCCATACAAGTTCCTTACTGGACCTTCTGCTGACTACGCGACCGGACAACTACGCAGTGACAGTGGATGCGCCACTTGGCTCATCGGACCACTGTCTCATCCGGACGCAGGTGCCTTGTGCGCGGCCCGTTTCGCCCCGGTCACCCGGGCGTCGTCGTGTGTGGCACTATAAGTCAGCAGACTGGGATGGATTGCGTGAATTCTACGCAACGTACCCGTGGAGGCAGCTTTGCTTCGCATCAGATGATCCTGACACCTGTGCAGCTGCCGTCGTTGAGACGATACTGGCGGGAATGGAATGTTATATCCCAAACCCGCTAGTGGCTGCAGGGGTGAAGAAACGGCCGTGGTTTAACCGGCCCTGCAAAGATGCTAGACAAAATAAGCAGACTTTGTATGAGGCTTGGACCACGGCCCGAACTAATCAGGACCCTAACATCTCTGATGCGAAACGCAAATTTAATGCTGCCTCGAGGTTCAGTAAGCGAATGACTGCTAGGGCTAAGTTCGATTTCGTCGGTAGGTTTGGTGAGAGGCTGACTAGCCTTCCGTCTGGAAGTCGCGCTTTCTGGTCTCTTGCCAAAGCTGCTGAAGGAAACTTTTGCCAGTCGTCCTTGCCACCACTCCGTAAGCCGGACGGAAACTTGGCCCATAGTGCAAAGGAGAAAGCTGACCTTTTGGGCTCTCTCTTTGCCTCGAACTCGACTTTGGATGACGGGGGCGCCACACCGCCTACCATCGCGCAGTGTGCTAGCTCCATGCCGGAGATTAGCATTACCCAACGGGAGGTCCGGCGGGAACTGCTTTCTCTGGACATCCATAAGTCGAGTGGGCCAGACGGCATACCGGCAGTGGTTCTGAAGCAGTGTGCTCCTGAATTGTGTCCAGTATTGACGCGTCTTTTCGCGCTTTCCTACACCAAAAAGGAAGTCCCGTCTTCGTGGAAGATTTCCCACGTGCACCCAGTGCCCAAAAAGGGCGACAGATCAGACCCGACGAATTACAGGCCTATCGCCATCACCTCTCTTCTCTCAAAAGTCATGGAGCGAGTGATCAACACGCAGCTTTTGAGATACCTGGAGGATCACGAGTTGTTGAGCGACCGACAATATGGCTTCCGCCACAGTCGCTCAGCTGGTGACCTCCTTGTGTATCTCACGCACCGTTGGTCACTCGCTATCGAGAGTCAAGGTGAGGCTTTGGCAGTGAGCCTAGATGTGGCGAAGGCGTTCGATCGGGTCTGGCACAGGGGTCTTCTTACGAAGTTACCAGCATACGGGCTTCCCGAGGGATTATGCAAGTGGATCGCCAGCTTTCTGTCCAGCAGATGCATAAGAGCCGTCGTCGATGGTAGCTGCTCCGATAGCATGGACATAAATGCTGGCGTCCCGCAAGGCTCTGTGTTGTCACCAACACTGTTCCTACTGCATATCAATGATATGCTGTCTATTGACGGCATTCATTGCTATGCGGACGACAGTACAGGGGACGCTCAATACACGGGCCGTGCAAATATCCCTCGTTCCGAGGTGGAGGAAAGTCGCGAACGGCTGATGTCTGAAATCGAGAGTACACTAACTAGTGTCTCCGATTGGGGTCGACTAAACCTAGTCCATTTCAACCCCACCAAGACTCAAGCCTGCGCGTTCACCGCTAAGAAAACCCCATGGTCTGTGGCTCCACAATTCCAGAACACCTCCTTGAACATCAGTCAAAGCATCGGGATCCTTGGTGTCGACATTTCTAGCGACGTTTTGTTCCGAAGTCACTTGGAAGACAAGGTTAAGCTGGCATCCAAAAAGCTTGGAGTACTCAATAGAGCGAGGCAGTACTTCACATCGGGGCAAAGGCTGCAACTTTATAAGTCGCAGGTCCGGCCTCATATGGAGTACTGTTGTCATCTATGGGCGGGAGCACCTGGATACCAGCTTGGGCCTTTAGACTCGGTTCAGCGACGTGCCATCAGAATTGTTGACGATCCCGAGCTTACAAGCGGTTTAGAGCCCCTTAGTCTGAGGAGAGACTTTGCCTCCTTATGTGTGTTCTACCGCTTGTATAACGGAGAGTGTTCTAAGGAATTGTTCGACTTGATGCCCACAGCTACTTTTTACCATCGCAACTCTCGCCATCGACGGGGAGTCCATCCTCACATTTTGAAACCAGAATTGTTTCGAACTGTGCGGGCTCAAAGGAGTTTTCTTCCGCGGACGCTCAGATTGTGGAATGAGCTCCCCGCCGTGGTTTTCCCATTGGAGTACAGCATGGGGTTCTTCAAAAAGGGTCTGAAGAGATTTCTTCAGGGTCGGCAACGCGCGAGTGATGCCCCTGGTGTTGCAAGCGTCCATAGGCTACGGTAACTGCTTACCATCAGGCGGGCCGTATGCTTGTTTGCCACCTTAGTGGTATAAAAAAAAAAAAAAAATTCCAAAATTTCAAACCAATAGCTTTAGTGGTTGGTTGCTAAAATATAGCGATGTGACAGATGGACAGACGGACAGACAGACAGACAGACAGAGGGGCAGAGTGGAACTTATGGGTTCCTTTTTATATTTTTTGGTTCGGTGGGTACTAGGGCATGAATATCGGAATCTCGGAATCTCGTAATATCGGAATCTCGGACCTTTTTTTCCGATATTACAATATCGGAATTGAGTGATCCAATATCGTAATATCGGAATCAGATATTTTTATCTATGCTATACGCTTGCAATACCAGGAGTATCATTCGCGCGTTGCCGACCCTAAAGAAATCTCTTCACACCCTTTTTGAAGTAGCCCATGCTGTAGTCCATTGGGAAAACGACGGCGGGGAGCTCATTCCACAATCTGAGCGTCCGCGGAAGAAAACTCCTTTGAGCCCGCACAGTTTGAAACAATTCTGGTTTCAATGTGTGAGGATGGACTCCCCGTCGATAGCGAGAGTTACGATGGTGGAAGGTGGCCGTGGGCATCAATTCAATTCAATTCAATTCAATTTATTTGTAAAAATTTGCACTTATTATTACATACAGGTCTTAAATTAAAGTTCGGACAAGCAAATTTTGCCACCAGGGCGTACAAATACAACATAATTATCACTAAGTAAACAAAAAAAAGGACATTATATTCTGGAATTTCAAAAAATTTGCATTTATCATTTATATATTAATCAATATTATAATAATCCCATTATCACAAAAAATACATTATTAGTTACAAGAAATTAACATATATTAGATTAGTACTTATAAATCATCAATTCGAACAATTCTTTAGAACACTCTCCGTTGTACAAGCGGTAGAACACACATAAGGAGGCAAAGTCTCTCCTCAGACTGAGGGGTTCTAAGCCGCTTGTGAGCTCGGGATCTTCAAAAATTTTGATGGCACGTCCCAAGCTGGTATCCAGGTGCTCCCCCGCCCATAGGTGACAGCATTACTCCATATGAGGCCGGACTTGCGACTTGTAAAGTTGCAGCCTTTGCCCGATGTGAAGTACTGCTTCGCTCTGTTGAGTACTCCGAGCTTTTTGGATGGCAGCTTAACCTTATCTTCCAAGTGACTTCGGAACAAAACGTCGCTAGAAATGTCGACGCCAAGGATCCCGATGCTTTTACTGATGTTCAAGAAAGTGTTTTGGAATTGTGGAGCCACACACCATTCTTAGCGGTGAACGCGCAGGCTTGATTCTGGGTGGGGTTGAAATGGACTAGGTTTAGTCGAGCCCAATCGGAGACATAAGTTAGTGTACTCTCGATTTCAGACACCAGCCGTTCGCGGCTTTCCTCCACCTTGGAACGAGGGATATTTGCACGGCCCGTGTAATGAGCGTCCCATGTACTATCGTCCGCATAGCAATGAATGCCGTTAATAGACAGCATATCATTGATATGCAGAAGGAACAGTGTTGGGAATAGCACAGAGCCTTGTGGGATGCCGGCATTAACGCCCATGTTATCGGAGTAGCTACCGCCGACGACGGCTTTTATGCATCTGCTGGACAGAAAGCTGGCGACCCATTTGCATAATCCCTTGGGAAGCCCGTATGCTGGCAACTTCGTGAGAAGACCCCTGTGCCAGACCCGATCGAATGCCTTCACTATATCTAAGCACACATGATGACACTTCTCTTCTTAACCAAACTAAAGAAGATATGGAGGACCTCTCGGCTCATTAAGAAACTACTTGTCTCCAATTGGGACTTGCAATCAACAGAGATAAGATGAAAATTTTAATAATAGACCGGGCGTAACTTAATAGATTGGACGTACTGAGAAAAATCTACATCTACCTCGGCTCTAGCAATTCCAACACAGGATACTGTGAAGATGAGATCAGACAGAAGACGATGTGCAATCACAAGATCAGCAGTAGGAAGATTTGGAAAGACAGAAGTATAACTAGGAAAACGAAGATTCGACTTATGAGATGCCTGGTCTTTCCGATCTTTCTCTAAAGAACTGGAACTTGGTCCTTAAGCCTACAAGATAGCTGGAAAATTGATGCACTGGAGATGTGTTGCACAAGACGCTTCCCGAAAATGCCGTTGACAGCCTTTCGTACCAATAACGCGATCCTGAAGGAGATTTGAATTTACAGATAGGCTTTCGTCGACTGTGCAGCTTCAAATTTTCAAGTTCTTTGGTTACATATGCAGAAACGAACACTCGATGAAGAGACTTGTTGTCCAGAGTGGGAGGGTGTACTCGCAATACTACGATCCGCAAAAAATGGAAAAGAATTGCGAAAGCTGTAACCCTAGTCAAGGAGAACATTGGCGTTGAAGACCCACCATATACACTATCTATTGCAACCACGACCCCTCTGACAAGAGTGCTTGACTGAGCAGAAGATGTTTTCAATCCAAATTTATAACGAACTAGTTGACCCCCGAGGTTTCACCCGCGTTCCCGGGATTAAAAGTAGCCTATAATACTCGGGGATAATTTAGCTTACGGTTATAATAACGGTTCAGACCGGTAGTTCCAAAGATTAGCCAGTTTAACCAAACAAAAAAACTCTTCCACTTTATAATATTAGTATAGATAGATAATTAGTGCAGTTTATATAGGAATATGTGCAATTTATAAGGAATATGTGCAATTTATAATAAAAATTTCTAATTCCGATATTAATATCGGAATTCCGATATTGAGATTTTTTTTTTTTTTTACCCAGTATAGCTCAACAATGCTATGAAAAAAATAAAAATAAACTGACCAAGTGCGAGGCGGACTCGTAAACGGAGGGTTCCGTACATTATTAACTAACTCATTGTGCTATGAAAACAAAATACCAAAAAAAAGACGTTTGTTGTATGGACGCCCCCTTTAATTTTTAATATTATTTCATTTTTACTTTTGTTTTGTTTTAGCGGCAATAGAAATGCATATTCTTTGAAAATTTGAGCTGTCTACCTGTTATCGTTCATGAGATACAGCCCACTGACTGACAGACGGACGGATGGACAGCGTAGGCTGAGAGAAGGGTTTTGGCATCTGGGTACGCAGCCCTAGAAAGAGAAATTGGCATTCATTATTCTGTAGGTACCTATCTAGTCGTTCAATCCAAGGCATTTTGCACGTACCCGTGCTCATGGTACGTACTAGTAGGTACAGTCGCTCTATTAATACTTATTCTAACTCTATGGTTTACTTCTTCTGCTTCTTTGAATCCGTTTTGTCTCATCTGAAAAAAAAAAACAAAATGTAAATACTTACTTAGGTACTTAATAATAATTATGTTGTTTTAGATGACCAAGTAACTATCTGAAACAAGCACAAAGTAAAACTATACCAACTAAATGAATTATGCGGCAAAATATATGTCGAGGGCTAAACAAAATGCATCATTCCCTGAGCTGCTACGTCGAAGAGGGAGGAAAAGTTCGTAGATGTTTTTGCCGAATACTTCCAGATAAATTCCTACGCGATGATTATACAAAAATGACGTTTGTAAATCAATCTTAATATTTATAAAACCATGGCAGGACATTGGGGCGAATTGACTCAGTGCGGAGCGGACACAATTAAATGAATGATGTATGATGCCTTGTGTATATTCAGTATTTTCGTTACGAATTAAAATACTTTTATCGTTACACGAGAACTTCTCAAGGTAAGTACCTAATTATAAAGTTTATTAATTTTCACTGAAGGTAAATACTATAAGATCAAAAATAAATGATTTGGAATAAGTATACCTAAAAATATTTGAATATTATAAAAATGCCGCTGTGACACACGGACAGTCGCTCCATAGGGGTTCGTTTTTTACCCGACTGACCCGGAAGGAGGGTTATGTTTTTCGAATGTATTTAACTTTTTGTTTCGGAACCCTAAATAAAAGGAAGTCAACCGTTCACAAAGGGCTGATCCAAATCGCTGCTACTTGGTAGTGTGCCCAGTACACTTACCATGAGTTTGCTATGGTAACTTAATCGCTAGCGATGAATGTGAATCATTTGGTATGATATACTGTGATTCCAAAACTGGCCACTAGAGGCGCTGCTCGGATACGTTACGTAGGGGTACAGAACACTGTCAACATTGCTACGCTGTATGTATGCCGATTAAGCCTCTTGCCTCTGGAATTATTCGCCATTCGGATCAAGTTAGTGTCGATCAGTACTTTAACATAATCTATCACGAATAATCTTTGGTGACCTACTAATACATTAGGTTACTAATTGTTCCCGTCCGCGCTGGGTATGCCCTGTCAATCTGCTATCGTCATTGTATTCCGTGCATGAGCTTGATAACTTATCAACACAGTTACTACGATGTAAAAAATTAAATAACCTCACTAACAAAATTTTGTTTTATTTATGCAGGTAACTATATGGTTTAAGACATTTATTTCTCAAAAGATTACAAATCACTTCGCATGAGAAATCAAAAAACTAAAGTAATAATATACTGATTATATGTTGGTGGATGTCAAAAGAGTTAAATAAAATTAAGAAAAATAAAGTAGGTACATGAAAAAAGAACCACAATTGGCAACGCGCGAGTGACGCCCCTGGTGTTTCAAGCGTCCATAGGCTACGGTAACCGCTTACCATCAGGCGGGCCGTATGCTTGTTTGCTACATAAGTAGTATAAAAAAAAACAAAAAAAATCTCGACTCGAGACTTTACTTGAGCATTGATTGGCGTTTTTAACCCCCGACGCAAAAAGAGGTCCGACTGCGACTGTGGTACCTTTACTCTTTTATGGGTGAACCGAATTGAATGCGGTTTTTTTATTTGAAAGCAGATTTTTTTATCAAAATCGGTTCAGCCGTTTGAAAACTCTAATTGAAGGGATGTGAGCAACTCCACAAGTCTGATCGATTCGAAATTTGGGATCCTGTAACTTCAATATCATTGAAAAATCATGGTTACCTCGCCATGATGCTGCAGCATCATCTGACATCAGCAGGATACCTAACTTGTCACCAACTAACTTACAGAGAAACGTAAAAATAATATGTTGCAAATACTGTATAGTTTAAATATTGTAAACTTGTTTTTTAAATGGAAAATAAATAATAGTTCGCGCCAACATCTCGAATATATAAAGAAGAAAATAATGTTAAAGGATAGAGACATGAAAACTAGCATATTTTTTAAATGTTTAACTGAATAGATTCTATATTTGCGAGAACAGAATACACAAATATTAATGAAACTTAATATTTTATATACAAATTCGAAAAGACAATAACTGCCAACACTCCACCACATGGAACGACGATATCGATATCGATCGCTGATTGGAAGACAGTAGCAAGATTGCGCCATGAAGCAACAGCATGTGTTCCTAATATGTTCCTAAGAAAGAAATGAGCCAATAGATGGTGCTGACACTAAAAAGCAACTGTAATTGATATGGGCTATTGGCTATCTGTGTAATCATCAATTTTTCATCAGAACGGAAATCTGCGTACGATAGTCGTGTACCATCGTACATCGTACGTAGTTATGAAATTATCGCACATGTACGATAATTATCGTACGGTTGCGAACACTGATTGTAGTAAGTAAAACCACAGAGTAAAACAGGTGACTGACTGAGGACTGTGAATGATTTATAATATAACTCGATACTGGCAGAAATAAGTCCTAATTTGGATTTGGTTGCCAAAATTAAAATTAAGAAGAACTAATATAAGTACCTACGTCCATGAGCTGCTGAATCTTCTGATATACAGGGGCTCTACGTGGTGGTAATCGTAACGAAAACCATTAATTAACTTCATCCAATACGGCCCACCAATAGTCTTCGTTGTACCGCATCAATAGATGAAATCATTACGATTACCACCAAAGATACGCGATAGCCCGGCTGGTCGGTTAACTAAAGTTGGCACGTTCAACATGTTGTCCAACACTGTATAGTGAAAATGCACATGTGAACGTAGGTACTGTGAACGTGGCAGCTTTAGTTAACCGACCTGTACCTTGACCTATTGTATACTTTTGAACACACTAGCTTGTAAAGTGACATTTATTGCATCGTTATTAGTATCATAATGAAGCTTATTACGCACTAGTGATTTTTACTTAACATTACCGTACAGTTGTATGATGTGATATAATCCTGATTATGTTAAGTTTGTACCTCAATGCAGCATTGTTTCCTTTGGCTAGAAAGCCGTTTTACGATAGTACAATACGTGCCTAGAAAAATGGTACCTACTAGACAACACGTGGTTTCACTTGCGCAGTAGACAATTATTAAAACTTTATATACATCTAAATGACAATTTATTAGTTTATTCGATTTTTATCGATAATCGACTAAACATTTTTTAAAACTGGTTCACGCCAGGACGCACGTCACCATTTTACTCGGCTAATTTAAAAGCCCATGCCGTCAGTGACATTTCATCACGGATCTCTCTTTTTTTCTTGAGTGTGTTACGAGTGTGTTGTATAAACCTTTGCTCATGCTGTCAAGCATTGACGTTTTCGGGTAATATTTATTTTGGCAGTGTTATTTCGTTTGTGCGACTGACTGAAACGATGAAGTGATGAACACAAATTGAGTGAGATGACCCAATAAATAAAATAAAATTGTGCCGAGATACAGTCAAAACAGTACGATGTCGTAAAAATTAAACAAATAAAACGTTATCGGGAACTTGCCTTTGGTAAGGCCGCGTCTCTAATAAATATGTGGAATGTTTCACTGCAATAAATAAGTTCAGATATAAAGTTTTTGTGTCGTGTGTGTCACATCGTGAAACAGTGTTATTATTGTTTTAATTCCCACGCTCATTTTGTGATCGTTGTAGATACACATTAAGGGAGGACCAGTAATGTCTGACTACGATCTACAGTTCCAGGCGGACTTGGAGAAGGCCCAGGCTCTCAGTTTAGAAAGTCTGGCATTAGACCAGTTTCGTAGGCAGAAGCTTCTATCTAGCGCAGGTAATTGACATAACTTTGTTTATTCCTCTAACGTCTTGCTATCAAAATTTCACAACCATTCACAACAATATGCTTATAAAATATGCACAAGCTTGAAAAATTCCATGTACTACCATACTTTATTGGTCTATTATTGATTATACTCTATTTCACATAGGATGAGTCGTCAAGGTCAAGGGTTTTTTACCAATATCTAGTGAAATTCCATTTGATTACTCTGAAATAATATTCACAATATTTCGTGAAACCTTGCTCTATCATAGTATTCCTTTATTATATCGAAATGAACATTAACAATTGAGAAATTTAATAAAATACCATGTGTCACCGAACTCATGTTATTTGAAATAGACTATAGTATAGGACAATAATCAGGATAAATACCATGTAATCAAGTAAAAATTTAGATTCAGGATAATTCGAGCATAGGAGATTAGCCCAATAAAAAAACTTATCCTGCTGTTTTCCTATCATTTAGTTCAAAGTTATCCTTTGACAGTTTCCACTAAAATCAGCAAGATTTGGCTTAACCCAACAAAATAAGATTAAAAAATCCTATTTGATTGATTGTGTTAACTGACAATATTCTAAACAATTCACATGTTTGTTTATACAACAAAATTGTAAATATCTTTGTAGCTAATTGATACTCACCAGATGTTATTTATTTATTTATTTACAAAATATTGTGCTCAAATCATCTTCTAATTTGTACATGTTATTAATTTATTAACCCCCTTACTCATAAAGCACTATTTAACTAATATACTGTTTAAATGGTCACATAAATAATGTCACATTATTTGACAATGACAATAGAGTGACGTTATTTACGTGACCCTTTAAACAGTATATTAGTTAAATAACATTTTATGAGTAAGGGAGTTAGTGTCTAAACTGTAATAAATACCTAATTTTTTTTTTTTTTTTTTTTTTTTTTTTTTACTGTTTATAGGCCTGTGTTTGACTGCAATCTCACCATGGTAAGTGATGATGCGGCCGAAGGTGGTAAGCACACAAAGCCTAGAAGGAACTGGCTCTCAAGTGCAGCTATCGGAACACACCGAAAGGTGCTTGGCGACAGATTTTCAACTTGAGGGTGGTAGCCAGCCAGGCGGGTACTACAAAGTACCCTACCACCGTGCTATGGTTTCCTCACGATGTTTTCCTTCACCGAAAGCTCAAGCTCATTGTAGGATTCGAACCCGGGACCTTCATCTCGGTATCCGACGTCACTACCACTGAGCTATCATCGCCTTAAAATTAATGAGAATGTAAGTACTTGATAATGTAGTGTGTTAATGGAAACCTTTAAATATTATTACTATTGTTAATACACTATGCAGCTTAAAGCTGATGCGTGTATATCACTTCAGTGCACTTGTTTTATGTAATTATAGAGTCTATTTTTGAAACTGTTCACTGTAGGAGCACTGATCACTGACTCTGGTAGTTTGTTCGACGCATACACTGCACGGTTTGGCAAAAAGTGTATTTAATATATTATTTATATTTCTGATAACTACATATTATTTTGGTTATTTACAGTATTTATTTGTTTATGCATCATACATTCAGCATAACAGTATTCAATATATTTAAATAAATACAGTGGAGCCTCCATAAACCATACCCTGGCTAATCCGAATGCACTAACAACACAAACTGCCGATGATGCTACCTCTCTCGTACCGTGACTGCCAATCTTAAATAATTAATTTATTAGTTTTTTATTTATTATTATTACATTTATAATTCTTTAATATGAATAAGTATGAGTTTATGAATAAGTTCACTTACCTAACATATTTCGTGGTTTAGATGTGTCTTAGAAGCTCAATATATAGAGTATTAGAGTCAGACTTTTCATAAGTGCCTGCGAAGGTCTATTTGAATAAATGATTTTGAATTTGAATTTGAATAAATATATTCCTTCAAAAGATGCATAATTTTTTTCTGACATACCTACTATAATCCCTACAATCAGTGAGTTCGAACAGGGGTTGTTTTTCGATAGTTCGATGATCATGATCATCATGAGGCTCTAATGTATTTGTATTTATTGTTATGTTAGTAAGTTTTATTTTTTTATTGTTACATTGTCAGTAATTGTCACTGTCTATTATTAATAAATTCTTCTCCATCCAAAGAAAAGATGTCTGAAAGAGATCACTTCTTAGTGATGAGACTGCCAATTGGCAGTCTACGGCAACGGTACAATTGTACCATTAATAAATTACAATATCCCTTGGTTTATATAAGTAATAATATACATTTAAGGCATATAGCTCAGTGGTTGTGACGTCGGATGCCTAGACGAAAGTCCTGGGTTCAAATCCTTCAAGCTTGAGCTTTTGGTGAAGGAAATCATCGTGAGGAAACCACAGCATGGTGGTTGGGTACTTTGTAGTACCTACCTGGCTGGCTACCACCCTCAAGTTTGAAAATCTGTCACCAAGCACCTATCAGTGTGTTCAGAAAGAATTGAGAGCCAGTTCCTTCTAGGCTTTGTGTGCTTACCACCTTCGGCCACATCATCTACTTCACCATGGGAGTTGTAGTCAAACACAGGCATATTTATTTTATTTATAGCCTATATCAGATTATTTATTACAATTATTTATAATTCTATTTAAGTTTCCATCTTTTAAGTATGATTACTAATCTGTGTCCCAAAGGCCTCCTCCAACTTTTTCCATACTATCTTGTGCCATCCTCGTCCAGGATTTGCCTGCTACTTCAGTGATTTCATCATCCCATATTTTTTTTTTGCCTTCCCTGTCTGCTTTTCCCTTCTCTGGGGTACCAGGTGCTAGGTGCTAAACACAGGCATATACACATTAAAAAAAAATGCTGTGTAAATCCAAATGTTTGTATCAGTTATGATTCAGTCATGTTTCATTTCAATGAAGTCAATTGAACCTGTGACAATAATGTGTAGCATCATCAAGTCAGTAAATGTCGACATGGCCACATCAATCTGAGAGGAAGTCGGGTCGGCGAACTGACGCGACTAAATAGAACATTGATTAAACGAAATCGCGATAACTTTGCGTTTGAATTTCGTAATGTTTGGTATCGGAAGGCGATTGCCTGAATTTGTAATGAGGTACTCTATTTACCTACCATTTAGAAACTAAGGACTTCTGAAAGGCTGTTTACCTGCGCCTTTAAATTACTGTAATAATTTGCTTTTGTTACTTTAGTCTAGTTACTCACACATACGCAGTATGATTAATATGTAGTGTGTTTAGCTATTTCCACGTCAATAATACGATACGGATTCATTCGCTTATCTTCCCTGAGCACGTTCCGGATATAATAAAAGATTCGTGTTTGTTATCGAATTCGCCAGCTTCACTGGTAGTACAAGCGTTCCGCCGCTATATATTTTCATGCTCTCTGCTTATCTATCAGTGACTGACTAGCTAACCTATACTACGCGGTCTTACCCGCGTCAAAATCTTTTTCAAATCGCACTGTTTGAAATAAGCGCGTTGAAACATACTCTTGAGCTTTATACTTATTATGGTCATCATCTGCCTGCCCTGTTCCCAATCATTTGGGGTCGGCGCAATATGTATACGCTTCTTCCATTCGTCTCTTCTATCCGTATATTCTAATATATCAGTATACCTACTTATTATGGAGCAGGTAGATAACTAACCAGCTTGTCCCCTGAGGTTACACCCGCGTTCCCATATTTTAACCCCTTAGTTATTAGATTTCTCTAAGAAATCTCGAAAACTCTAAGAGACGTAGAGCGTATCATTTATTCGCTCAATGAACAGCTGGACTGGGAAAGTACCTCCTTATAGAATACTGCAGCCTAATAACTTTATGTTGTGTAAAGTTGTGTAAGGTCGCCAGCGCTCATTGGGAAGGGAGGAAAGGTCGGTAACGCGTGAGCGATGCTTCGTGTGTTGCAAGAGTCCATATGACTACGGTAACCGCTTACCGTCAGGCGGGCTGTATGCTTGTTTACCGACTTAGTAGAATAAAAAAAAACTCCTTTCTTAGTGGATGCCAGATGCTCCATAATTGGAATCTACTATATTCAAATTTTAGATCCAGCTGTGCGTTGATAGGGGTCAGTCAGTCAGGACAAGTCATTTTATATTGTACCTATAGATAATATTTATCAGAAAAAAACTAATCGTTCAAAATGCAGCTATCATTGGCTAGTGGTGGTTATCATATCGATATTGCTTTATAGATAATGTTCGTGAGATCGCGAGCGTCAGTACGCGAAGACGCGAAGAGAGTGACGGCCCGCCGCCCGCGCTTCCACCGCCTCCTCGGAAGCCGCCACGAGGACGAACCTCTACCACGGAGGCACCTTGGTAAGTACAAAGGATAACCAACCTAATCAACCAGTTGTTAGATTGAAACTGGAAGCATAGTTTCCTAAACCTTACCTGGAGTAAAACTTTGCTTTGTGCAAAGGATAATCAATCTTATCACTCTGCTGTTAGATTGAAACTTGAAGCATAGTTTGCTTGACTCGAGTGTGATATATGTTGGTTTAACCTAATATCTTTCTTCAGTTTATGTAACACTGAACTGGAAATATTTTTAATGACCTAATTTGTATAGGAGATAAGTAGATGATTATTTTATTTGTTGTTTTCATTTTGAAAAAATACTAAGTAAGTACCACATAGTACCAATGCTAATCATAATCCATTATGATTTTTGACGTTTCAGAATGTCGAAGAAAAATCAACCTTATGTCTTTACACATTTCTTTCTTTAACATTGTTTGTATAATTAAACAGGTGAACCTTATTGTAATTGGATAAGGTTTGTTTTTCTTTGACACTTAAACGTTTAAAATGTATTCTTATAAAGGACAGACTAGTGGACTCAAGCAAGTGGTTGGCACATCTATAATAGTGAAATGAAAGTTCTTTCTTTCGTACATCATTATTTCAAATTGTCCATCGCGTGAAACAGCGACGAGTGTAAATTATATTAATTATGATTAATGTCTTTTGTTCTTTCTTCCGCGATATGTATCAAATGTAGTATCACTTCCATCTTCACTTCTCGTAACTAGACATAAGTTTTAAATAACTCCATAAATACAAGTGGTAATTAAAGTGATTAAAATCACAGTTCTTTACTTTGACGTCATGGTAATTGGCAGGAAGTCAATACTGTTTTTTTTTCATTGGCGACTATAAAATCGTGGGAATACCAAGAAAATCAGAGTAACTAAATACCCTATTCAAAAGCAATGGAGTCTTTCAATCTGCATTACTATAGTGTGGTCGACATTTTAGTCTTGAGGTGGCTTTTATTCCAGCAGTACTTAAAAAAAACACAAAATAAAGGATATCTAAGTTGTCGTTGTTGGTGTGTACCGGCAGTGGCACTTGAGAGCCAGTTCCTTCTCACTTTTTCAACAGTGGTAGAGCGTAGCGTTTATTCGCTCAAAGAGCAGCTCGTCTGGGGAAGTACGTCCACCTTACAGAATACTGCAGCCAAATAACATTATGTTGTGTTCCTGCGCGTGAGTTAAGTTTGCCAGAGCTCATTGGGGAGGGGGAAGGGTAGGTAACGCGTGAGTGATGCCCCGTGTAATGCAAGCGTCCAAATGGCCCTGGAACCGCTTACCATCAGGCGGGCCGTAAAACACTCTCACCATCACTTACCATGGTGAGATTGTTGTCAAAATACAGGCCTATAAATACAGAATGTTATTGAGTAAATTAATTTTATTATATAATTTCTCTGTCTTCTAGTATTCGATCGCCTGGAACCAGTCCAAACAGAAACGAAAGCAGTGATCTGATATCGTTCGCGAGTCCGACCAGCAAGACAGCAACAAAGGACGCTCATGCCTCGCTCAAGGAGTATATTGAGCAGATTAATAAGTAAGTAAAACAAGGAAAGAAGTATCTAGAAGCTAGCTAAATGTTACGAATAAATTAGGCAACAAAACATGTGTCGTTGTTGTTATGATATGAGAATGATAGATTAAATTGTTTGATAAAATATTTCTTTGTAAATATAAAGTGGTATTATATCCATAACCCTTGACTTATCTTTCACTTTGATTTTGGAAGTGTTAAGTGTCATTCAAAATGTGCACATACATTCTAATGACGCATCAAGCGCAGACATGACGCCTTTTTATATATTTCAGATTGGGCCAACCAACAGATGAGCTCGCAATCAACCCAACAGAACCAACAATGAATAATCAACCTTATAACCAAAGGCCGGGATATCCCTACGCGCCACAATATAATTACAATTACCAGCCACCTTACACTCCTATGCCTCCATACCCCGCGACTCCATACGGAATGCCTGCCCCGATGCAAAACTATTCGTATTATCCGCCACCAATACCGGTTCAGCACGAAACACCACCTCCGTACGTGGGAACAAACCCGCCAATGTATGCACCAACAATAGCTTACAGTCAAACGCGAATGGCCTCCCCATCCCCTTACGTTTATCCGCCGGGACCGCACAATCCTTACAACTATAGTACAACAAATATGATATCCAGACCGCAAAGGCCTATGAGCTTATATCCGCAGCTGAGTCAAATGCACGCCTACCCACCGATGCCAAATGCACAGAATCCAAGTGTCAATGTTGTCAATAACTCAAATGTACCTCAGACTGTTGTGAACACTGAGCCTTCAAGAGACAGTGCGGACATCAATAAATCTAGAAAAACATCTGAAGTCAGTATTGCGGTAAGTTTCCATATTTTTATATTATTATCTGCTTTACAATTTCTATAAAACCCCCGTGCATTGAGAATGGTATATAATATCATAGGGAAATGATGATATCAGGGATTTTCACTGAAGATTTCAAATATAATTTTTGCCACTTACTGAAAACTAATATAATAAAGCGGAACAGTTTCTTGTTTGCTTGTTTAAACGGGCTAATCTCTGTAACTATCAGTCGCATTCGAAAAATTATTTCACCAATAGGAAGCTACATTATCCCCGAGTATTATATGTTTTTTATTCCGGAAACGTGGATGAAACTGTGGGGAACAGCTAGTCTCTTATAAAGCTAAGGAATGGTTTTCCAAAATGGCGGCAAAAATAGCGGGTGAAAACCCAATCCTCTATAAGTAAGGCAGAAAATATTTGAAGCCTCAGACTTAAAACGGTGGATTCGTGAATTGTAATCGAATGCGAATAATTAGTAATTTCCAATTTTAAACACAACAGTAGTAATTAATAACATCAAAACTTATAATTTATGAGCATTCTGCCTTCATATCAAGTTTCATTTCCAGTCAAATGAATCCAACGACATAGTAGGCAGTCTGCCCAAGTCGATGAACCTGATCGACTTCGGAGGCAGAAGTTCGACCAGCAGCCAAGGTAGCGTAAGAGTCAGTGTGCTAGAAGCGTTTGATCCGCTACTAACTGAACAGAATAATGGTGAGTGGGTTTGTGTCTCATTATGTGTGGACTTTTTAATGATCTAAACATTAAATTGGAACTTATTGCTATGCTGTTAAGGTCTTATTTGATCATAGTATTTTTGAAGTTATGTTATATGTTTTAATCCTAATGTCAATTTAAAGTCCACACTCATACATTTTTGGCTAAAAGTTATTGAATAATTGTATTTTGTAAATTGCACCCATCGTCACTACATGCTCATTTTCTTTTGGTACATATTGTGTGTGTATATAATCATACATGGTTAGTTGATATTTTTTTTATAATCACACTGTGTCCATCCTAAATAATTGTTTGATTATATGTGTGTAGTTTTTTTACCTAATGTTGTGTGGGAAATGTGCGTCCAACCAAATCACTGTTTCATCTGATCACAATTTAGCGCAGTTTGTAAATACTCATATTTTGGCATGAATATAGGGTATTGCGTTTTTCGAGGTGAGGACGTTTTAATTATTTTTCTTTATTAGCTAAAATTATCCCCTGATGCTAGATACTCTGTAAAATAGATATTTAATTCATCTGAATGCGATTATTTTTATCTATGCTGCTCAATGTAACTTTAACGCAATGGACAAATAGATTTGCATTAAGTTTGGTGCAGAGATATGTTATATTTAGAAATGCACTGAATATTTGGTATGTTCGGCATATTCTTCCATGTTAATTTGACATAAGAGATCTCGGATATGGACTGCATTCTTTGATGAAACTACAAAACACGAAAGGTTAAAAATTGTGTAATTACCTAATTACTCGCCATTAGGGATGATGCCTAGGTAAAAAAAAAATCTAATTAGTCCGACAGATCTAATATTGGACGCGTATTTTTTGGTTTACCAAATCATTATGAATTTACAAAGATAATGCGCAAGTCAAAGTGTGGGAGTGGGAGCTCGTGGCGTCACTTTAGAGTAAAAACTGTACCATAACGTGACGTCACGCGGAACGTTAACACACGATATCACATTACACGTAAATACACGATTCGTATTTTTGTTTAATTGAAAAAAGAAAAAACACGTGTCTAATATTTTTTGATAATGTAACATATTGAACCGAAGATTCGGTTGCATAATTTTGTATTCGGTAGACCGGTACCTATATTTTGTGCATCTCTAATTAAAATTAAACTACCTTATTTAACATATCTTCAAATTGCAGAAACGCTGTCAATTCTGAGGCTTACATAACATAGTTGCATATTCGCTACTCCTACGAACACTTCTTACCGTTTACCTTACAGAATACGTAGTACCGAGCGAATCGAGCAGCGTGTACGAAGAGTACGACCCGTTAGATTTCCTATACGGAGAGACAGAGATGCGAGAAACGCCCGTGTACGCAACCATCAACAAGCGAGACAACGCGATGTTGCCGTCTCCACCGCCAAAGTCTATACCGACCGTTCCTGCGGTTGCTTTGAGAACTACTACTGTAAGTTTTTATAGTCTTTCTGATAATTTAAGCAACCATAAATGAAACAAAATGTGAAGATTAGGTTCGAATTGTCGTTCGTGGATTGCTAAAATTGTGAACATTGAACACAATTTAATATTGCTATCTTATTCACACTTTATCATTAAGTTTTCTTGTATTCTTTTAATCCTAATGTTCCTGTCTCTGTTGACTAATACATATTTCAATTGTGAAAGTTTGTTTGTTTGTCCATCTGTATGGATACTATCGAAATAAATCGTGTAAGAAAATTATGATTTTCTTTGTTACAGAATAAGCTTTACGATTGTATAGTAAAAGTGAGAACGAGAAGCTATGATAATGAACACAAGGCATTCCTAAAAATGGTTCTTGATGTACGAAGTAAGTACATTTTTTCATAAAACTATGAATAAATTAAGTTATTATTATTAATAATATGATCTTGCAGAAAAATACGGCTACGCTGATGAGAAAACAAATCCGGGTCACGTGATAGCGGCGCGATCGGGCGGGAAGTACCCTCCGAATACAAGCATTAAGATCCTAGTCCACCATGCCCATTCCGACGAGCCGATCACTTTCACATCCGATGGTAAATCAACTCTATGTCACTAGAAATAAAGTCTAAATTGCTTTGTATCACAATGTGTTGGTTTTTCTGTAAGATGGTATAAGATATCTGTTATTATAATAGTGATGCCAAATAATTCTGTATTTAAAAGAATGAACTCAATTGCTATGATCATACAATTTAAATTACCTTGTATTTGATTGTTGTGTTTGGTTTGCTTACAGTGGAGTCGACTGTAGAACATGTGATATTAACTGTAGTTTGTTCCCTCGATGAAGATATTAGAGATGATATGTCTGGCTATATGTTAAGGGTAAGTCGAAGTAATACCTCTTATTCATACCTTATTACAGTATTACCCAACTGATATGGCTTACCGATGTAGCTCCGCAGAAGATACATTTTCAAAGCGCGGGAAATGCTATTAGTCTGCAGGTGCCGCCATGTTAGCGCGCGCCGTGCGGAGGGGCGTGACTTGCGAGTGAGACGGAACTAACAGCTGCAGTGTATTATGAACCTTATATTAGTGATCTAAGGTTGATTGTAAGTTTTAAGCATCTTTCGTTAATCTTCGGGGCCATACATTATTTTCTGTGCGAACGAAGATTCACGATGCGCCTTATCAGTTGGGTACTACTGTAAGTTACTATTAGCGAGTAGTTGAACCGAATAAAATCAAATGAAGATCAATATTTTTTTGTCTTCCACCCTGCTGCGCTCCTTATACATAAAAACTTTTCAGAAAGAAACTAAATGGAAAAACAGGATCAATATCTCAAATCTGCTAATTTCTGTCAATGTAACTTAGTTTTTAAGTAATTGGAGATCGTTCAGGTCGTTTAACTAAAGCTGGCACGTTCAACTCATTTACACGTTGCTCTTGTGTAGTGTCTGTGATTATGAAGTCGTCTCTCTCGCGGGCGGTCAAGCTTATGAGTATGAAAGAGACAGTTATTGTTTTGCTTTAACTACTGCTCATAAATATAGAGTGGTATTTTTTTTAATTCGTCCAATATAATTGACTGACTGATTAGAAGCAATAATAAAATAAATATCCTGGAACATGCCTCACACACGGTCATCTGATCCCAAACTAAGCAGAGCTTGTACTATGGAAACCAGATAACTGATATAATACATATACTACTTTTTGTTTGTAAATACATACTTAATATACATAATTACACCCAGACTCAGGACATACAGACATGTTCATGCACACAAATGCATGTCCTGTGTAATAAAACATACTGTATCGTGAAATTGCATATGTGTGAGTACTGTGAACTTGCTAACTTTAGGTAACCAACCTGCAAATCTTTATATATAAATTATATATAAAATTCTTCTGCACGTGTGCACTGAACTCCTAAACGGCTCGACCAATTTAAATGATTTTTTTGTAAACGTTTGGGTGGCGCCCTGGATGGTTTAGATTCACAAATCAGCCCGGCAGATGGCGCTGCAGTCGATAATATAACCTAGATCCCGACTGCAGCGCCATCTGCCGGGCTGATAGCGCTGCGGGTAGGGTAGGGTAGCATCACGCGAACGAAGTTGCGCCGGGCAGCTAGTTATAATATAAAATATTACTTACCTTTAGGTCTGGGGCGCAAAAGAATACCTAACCCCAGGCAGTTCGCTGAGCGAATACGATTACATCCGCGAATGCGTGCGCTTAGAGAAGGACGTTAGATTGTGTCTACACGAGGGCAGGGACAGCGCGCTAGCGAGGACAGAGAGGGACGACGCCAGGGACGCGCATCTCACACTCGACGACTTGCTGCCGAGCCAGGGTGCCACCCCTCTGCTGTCGTTTGATAACCTCTCTATTTTGTTGGGTAAGTAAGTTTTCAAGAAAAATCATCATAATTGTGTTTGTACACTCGGCTACACATCAAGCTATACATTTCCAGTATAAGCTGCCGTCTCATTGTACGGAAATCCCATACAATGCTAGATCAGCTTATACTGGAAATGTATAGCTTGATGTGTAGCCGTGTGTACAGTTGCTCGCTTGTTTTTTTTTTTTTTAATTTTTTGGATTTTGAATTTGTGGATAATGACTATGAATGCTTTATTGCAGATTAATAAAACTGAAAATAAAAATAAAAAATCACAAAAACAAAACAAAGAAAAGATTAGTTTAACAAATTTTCAAGTTTATAAAACTATCAATAATTTTAGCAATAGTCGTGTTAGTTGATAATTGATAGCAACAATTTTCAATGAACACGATCGTCATTATATTCAGTCCAGACCAAACGGTCTTGGACTATCCAGCTACAAACAGTACAAATGTATCAATGCCTTAATTATCCAGAAACACTGGAAGGTGAACTATCAAGAGCTGTGGGAGTAACGGGCGGAGAAGGCAGCTGTTCGCCAAAGGCAGTGTTCCAAGCGGTCAAGGCTATCTGTGCACTCGCGGGTGGAGTTGAAACTTTACACGTTACCCATACGTTGAATGCGTTTGCGCAGGCTTGTACTTCACAGGTGAGATTATTTTTTAAATTATATTGAAGTAAGTTTGTGTTTGTTATAAACAATAAATAATTGACCTACGGGATTTTATTTACTCTATTCACATGATATTAGAAACGGTTTTGAACTACAACTATATTTTTTAAACGATGATAAAGCTTTCCGCCCTATCTTCTATTTTTTCTCTTATTGAATTTCGGGAAATCTTTTTTTAGTTTGACCCTAACTAACTCAAGGAGAAGGAGATATTCCTTCTAATTTAAATTCTGTATAGAAGTACCCAACTGATATGGCTAACCGATGTACCTGCGCAGAAGATACATTTTCAAAGCTCGGGAAACGCTATTGGTCGGCAGCTGCCGCCATGTTAGCGCGCGCCGTGCGGAGGGGCGTGACTTGCGAGTGAGACGGAACTAACAGCTGCACTGTATTATGAACCTTATAGTAGTGATCTAAGGTTGATTGTAAGTTTTAAGCATTCTTTCGTTAATCTTCGGGCCATACTTTCTTTTCTGTGCGAACGAAGATTCACGACGCGCCATATCAGTTGGGTAATACTGTACCTAGGTACACTGTAGTCTTTGTTGTCTGTCAGTCTCTTTTATAGTTTTATCTAGCGCACGCTATGATGGCCGGTTGGAAGGTATCTTTCTTTTTCGCGTCATGCGTGTCTCTTTTTGACCTTTTTTTTTTATTGACCACCGTACCCTTATTATCAAACAGGGTAACAACAACGGGGTTACCCCAGAAATTCAATCGGAGAACGGTCCGTACTGCAACGTATCTATCCGAGGCGCGACTCGACGGGAGACCGTGTCTCTCCAGTGTACCAGAGTGCGGGAAGCAGTGAGGGCGCTCCTAGCTTTATATTCAAGAACCAGACTGCTGGACTTTCAGCTCGCTGATGCCCATTATCTTGCGCCTAATAATGTTAATAGTGAGTTTGATTTTATTTATAAAGTGTTTGTTATCAGCATGTCACGGGGTCTCCTGATTCAGGTTTCAACTTACTAGACGGCCCCAAACTTATGTTATGGCCCTGTATAAAGCGTTCGGATGGATTTCATCGATCTTGGCTCCCATAATCTGGAGTTCTATAATATATAGACTTTTGTTATAATTATATATAATTGTGGCACTGAATGAGTTAATTGATCTTTAACTCTTTTGATATTTACGTGTCCGTAGAAAATAGAAACCAATTTAAATGAAGTCAATACCATATTTTTATGTGATAAACTGGATAAGCTGGACTGGAACTATGAGCAGTTCCAATAAAACGTATTTTTTCTTCTTATTTTTCGTCAGAAATCTGATAAGCAGGCACAGGGTCTATCTGATGGCATGTGCTCACTGTCACCTATGGACATGACCAAAGATTTAATTTAAACAAGGAAAATGTTATCAAGTAGTAAATAGATGCAATTAAACAATCTTCACACTTTAAACTTATCAATCCAGGAATAATGTAATCTAGCTATTTAAAACAGTAATTTATTAGACAAGATACTTATGACGGCCAAAGACCTTACCTTGCCTTTCCCTACAACCATTATACTACAACTACAGAAGCAGTCCCATCGCACACAATATCAGAAACAACTCTGTTCTGCATCGAGGCGGTCCACTGCCTCCCTCTATGTTGGAATCACGACGAGTATGTGTATCACGCACAAGTGTACCACGGCACTCGACCGCTCAAAAGTTTGCATCTCACGCAGACCTCCAAAATTGAGAGCGCTGGATTCTATCCCAGGATTATATTTGATACTTGGTAAGTGTAATTTGAAGCACTCGTGGTATAGCATGTTTAGCCATTCTTAATGGATCGGCAAAGATAGGCTACCACCGGTGAGGCCGGTACCTGGATGGGTGGTCGCCTAGTAGTATTTCAACTATAGAGTTTTCCGTGCTTCCGCCTATCACTTGTGATAGTCGTTAAGTTAGTTGGAGATCTCCTAGGCGACTTGAAAACTACCAACAGTAGATTGACCACTAACTAGCCTACCTCCACCGATCCGCAGTGGGCTTGCGTGGTGGAGTATCTGCCCAATCCCCTTCACCCTCATTTGTGAAAGGAGGCCTGTGCTTGTTCAGCAGTGGACATTATAGGCTGATGATGATTGTAGTAGTAGTGAAGTGTAATTTAGTGAGATTTTTAATGCTAGGTTTGCGAGTTAGTTTATAGCTCAAGCTGTCATCTTTGTAATGAAATGAAATTTGGCTAAGTTTGCATGTCAAACTATTGGCTGCCTACGCAATCAAGAAAATTCCTTTGAAAGCGGCTGAATCGTTTTAACGTAATGTATGGTCAAACCGACTAATTCTAAAAACATAAAATGGATTCAGTGTCAAATATTCCTTTGACTGTTTGACGATCCGCGCGGGCTAGGAAAACAATAGAAATCTATTGTTTTTTTTAACCGCAAGTCAAGGGATCTAACAGCACAAACCTTTACTGAATTATTAAATCATCATCAGGCGACATGGTATTTTACTGAATCATTAATTGACAGGTTAAATCTAGAAGATTTACCAGTGAACACGTTACCGCGCGAGGCGCGTCTAATCCTCACCCTGTACGGTCGCACACAGCGTACAGTGGACAATCAACATCAGAACCAGAATAACCAGACCAATGAGAACAGTCAGCAAGATGGACAGGAGAATGAGGAGTCAGGGGATGTGCAGTACGAACAGGTGGAGCTTGGCTGGGCTGCTATACAGCTGTTTGATTATGATGGGTGAGTTGTGGACTTTAAAAATCTGCTGAGTTTTGGTCCTTATTTGAAGGTCGACTTCCGAACCGGTGGTAAATTCAGTAGCTTTGAACTCCCTCTAAGGCCTAAATTGACTGCTTAGATTTTTAATCATGTTAGAAAAAATTACATGACAATCGTTTTAACTTTTTTGTCTTCCCAGTTAGCTTGTTTCACACGTAACTACTCAAAAGAAACAAAACCGCGCTGCGAGCATGGATGTATCGATAAATATAGTTATCGATTTTGTCGACAAATTTGACGTGACTCTATGACATTTGATATTGATAAAAATAAAACAACTCATATCAAGTATTTTTTTTAATTTTCGACAGAATCGGTTTCAAGCTCCTTGGCATGATTTTTGCTGTGTTCATTGATGAGGATATTATCTTACATCATTTGGTTTCATTCGTAATAAGTAGTGTAGCGAGCAATCCGTGTTCCGTTAGTGATTTACTGTTTGATATTTTGATGTCCGAAGGATATCCGGCAGTTCTCCTCTACAGATCGCATGTTTTTCGTGAAGTTTTCTGAGCATATAGTTATATGGATTTTTTTTATAACTTTTTATTTGACCGTATAACAATCAACTATACTAATACATACTTACACTAAATTATAAATAACTAGCAGACCCCCGCGGTTTCACCCGCGAACGGTTTGAATTAATTATTTTTCAAAAATAAAAGTAGCTAAGATACTCCTTATAACATGTTTAAAATTTCAATCCGATTTTATTAAAAAAATGTTGGTGCAATGCGTAGATAGAGAATTGTAGGTAGATAGGCTGTCAGCGTATAGCGAAGAAGATAGCGATAGTTCGACATAATCTTAATATATAAAATGATAAACTGATTGTTGATATATCAGCCCACAGCCCAAACCGCTGGACCTAGAGATTTGAAATTTTGCACAAAGATACCTTATACAGTGGAGGCATCCACTAAGGAAGGATTTTTGGAAATTCCACCCCTAAGAGGGTAAAATAGGGAATGACAGTTTGTATGCAAGTCTGTCAGTTTTGAAGTTAGGATCTTCAAATTTTGTGTTTAGGCTGACGATTGAAAATTAATGTGTAGTTATCTCAGCGTTTGTGATAATTCCACCACCGAAGGGAGGAAAAGGGGGATGAAGTTGGGTATGCAAGTCCTTCAATTTTAAAGTAAACTTCACTAAATGTATTATTATATGGTGTAGGCATCTACTAAGGAAGGATTTTTGGAAATTCCACCCCTAAGAGGGTAAAATAGGGGATGACAGTTTGTATGCAAGTCCGTCAGTTTTGAAGTTAGGATCTTCAAATTTTGTGTTTAGGCTGACGATTGAATATTAATGTGTAGTTATCTCAGCGTTTGTGATAATTTGTCCACCGAAGGGAGGAAAAGGGGGATGAAGTTGGGTATGCAAGTCCTTCAATTTCAAAGTAAACTTCACTAAATGTATTATTATATGATGTAGGCATCCACTAAGGAAGGATTTTTGGAAATTCCACCCCTAAGAGGGTAAAATAGGGGATGACAGTTTGTATGCAAGTCCGTCAGTTTTGAAGTTAGGATCTTCAAATTTTGTGTTTAGGCTGACGATTAAAAATTAATGTGTAGTTATCTCAGCGTTTGTGATAATTCCACCACCGAAGGGAGGAAAAGGGGGATGAAGTTGGGTATGCAAGTCCTTCAATTTCAAAGTAAACATCACTAAATGTATTATTATATGGTGTAGGCTTCCACTAAGGAAGGATTTTTGGAAATTCCACCCCTAAGGGGGTAAAATAAGGGATGAAAGTTTCAAGTTCGTCAGTTTTGAAGTTAGGCTCTTTAAATTTTGTGTTTAGCCTGAATATTGAAAATTAATATATAGTTATCTCAGCGTTTGTGATAATTCCACCACCGAAGGAAGGAAAAGGGGGATGAAGTTGTGTATGCAAGTCCTTCAATTTCAAAGTAAACTTCACTAAATATATTATTATACGGTGTAGGCATCCACTAAGGAAGGATTTTTAGAAATTCCACCCCTAAGGGAGTAAAATAAGGTATGAAAGTTTGTATGCAAGTTCGTCAGTTTTGAAGTTAGGATCTTCAAATTTTGTGTTTAGGCTGACGATTGAAAATTAATGTTTAGTTATCTCAGCGTTTGTGATAATTCCGCCATCGAAGGCTAAGGGGAATGAAGTTGTGTATGGAAGTACACTAAATTTATTATTTAAGCTTATGGTTATAAACTTACGCAAAGAATATCGGTGTTGTTGGAATTTGAACCCCTTAAGGAGTGAAAAGGGGGATTAAATTTAGTATATGAAGTTCTTTATTTTCGGAGTGAACATTTTACAATTTATTATTTCGGCTTATGGTATTGGCGTATTGAAATGACTCGCCTAAACAACATCAGGAACAAGAGAGGAATCGGTATTAAAACAAAAATTCGGTTAATACGAGCATTGGTATTCCTCATTTTCACGTATGGTGTGGAAGCGTGGACTATACTGGCCCGAGAAAGAAAAAAAAGACGTGTGGCACTCGGAGACTGCCGCGGTAAAGCTATTGCATAGCTGTTTTTATCAACTTATGCAATTATAATTATTTATTTATTTTATTTATGCAGTATTTTTTTCCTTTGTTTTTTTTTCTTTGATATTAATTCAAGTTACACTTTTTGAGCGTGGTGACCAATAAGAAAACATTTTTTTTTTCTTTTATTAAATAAATGAGAAGTTAATATATGCAATAGACAACCAATGCCACCTAGAGGCGAGTTGCTGAACTAAAGAGACAAGCGTGATATTTCAAAAAGTCATTAAAAGTTCTGCTATTCATCGATAGATGGCAAAACTAAAAAGTATCACCGCTGTGCCGGTCGGAGTGGGAGGTGTTAGGTTTTTCGTTACGGAATTTCTGGATTCGGTCTCCACGCTCAAGGCCCGCGATAGAAGCTATGCAATAGCTTAAAAGGATTGATGCATTCGAGATGTGGTGCTGGAGACGGATGTTGGAACCGCTAAACGCAACAATGCATCAATCCTATCGCAGCTCCAAATAATAATAATAATAATAAATTTATTTCACTAAAAATACAAGTTCATACATAAAAAATTATAAAAACATGCATAGCCTAAAAACACTTGTATCTACTCAGGCATAAATGACATGCAGAACCTACACTAAGATAAAGAATCTTGTGTCCTAGGTGCCTGCGTACTCTTCATGGTGTACAGTTTAGTAGTTATAGTAAGATACAAAGTAAAATGGAAAATGTAATTTAAGGTAAGCTATAACAATTTTCAAAAAATTAAAACACGATTGTCCACCATATGCCACCAACGTACTTTTTCGTATTACGGCCACATGGTGCGCAAAGGCGATGAAAGTTTGGAAATCTGATCATAGAAGGAAAACGACTACGTGGTCGTTCACCAACAAGATGGTCCGATCAAGTAAAAGTCTCATCGTCCTCCAAGTTTTACAGAAACCAGAAGACAGAAACCAGTGGAGGCAGATCATTCGCTCTAGAAGCAAACCCAATGTTGACCACGATCCTCAGACATGAGGGAAAGAGAGATAAGGCCTCCAAAATTGTGCTGTGGATAGTTCCACTACAAGTCTAGTGACTACAAGTAACAGCTCTCCGCCGCAATGTTATTGAGGTCAAAATATTTACTGGTACTGCCAGAGGAGAAACAGTCTTCTTGCCGCGTATACCATTGATCCCAAATCACCTTCCGTTTGAATTTAAAAGATAACAGTTCCTAATTAAGGTTTGTAGTCACAGGGAAGAAACTCTGAAATTTGCTAGAGTTGATTTGCGGCAGGACTGTTTCAGTTTTATGTGGTATCCTCGCATATGAGCTCTTAATCTACCTGAACTTTTGTCAATATCACACGTAGTGGCGGACAATAGCCATGAACAAAGCTCTATATTGTTACAATGATTAATATCTAGAAAAAAGAAATAATCTACGCGGACGAAGTCGCGGGCTATAGAGCTAGTTACATATATATTTGGATTTTTATCGTATTTAGATGAAATTATCTATACAACTTGCATGATATTGACAGAAAATAACACTTGAGTATAGTAATCCTTTGATTTACTTACTGTATTAGTTAAAAAAAACTATTGACTGATGAAAGGTTATGTTTGGTTAATTTCGTTCACTACGGCTTTTACAGCCAATAACACAACAATTCATCATCACTACACTATATCTTTGAGAATATATAAGGTCTTAATAAATGTATGGAGATTGTCCATGCAAGTCAAAGAAAAAATTTTTTTTTTTTCTCTCGGATTTTTTTTCTAATATTATTTTTTGATTACTAATGATCTATACATTCATCCCTCAAGAGGAAGTGTAAGTTCACTAATTTATTAGGACCTTATATACAAAGCAGCGTTGCCAGTTTTTTTTGGGTCAAAGCGGTGTTTTGTAACTGCTTGAGTAAAAAAAAGCGGGATT
Organism: Polyploca ridens; assembly: GCA_951394255.1. NCBI lineage: Eukaryota > Metazoa > Arthropoda > Insecta > Lepidoptera > Drepanidae > Polyploca > Polyploca ridens. Next base: position 1,428 of record CATOBL010000236.1, on the reverse strand, counting down.
CTATCGCCGAAAGCGGGATATACTAAAAAAAACCGGCCAAGTGCGAGTCGAACTTACGCACCGAGAGTTCCGTAGAAACTTGTAGGTACCTATGTTAATAGTTCAATAATCACGGGAATCGATTCTCGGAGATTTTTCTCGTTTTTTTCGATTATGTTGTGATATAATGGCAAAAAAAAATTGCCATTGCAAAACTCTTTTCGGATTTCTTCCTTTACTTGTGCTACATGGAATTGCTTCTTGCCAAAATGTATGATTCTAGGTCAACGGGAAGTACCCTGTAGGTTTTGATTCCCTTGCGTGCACCAAAATATGCGGCATATACGGCCGTATCTTTTGATTGCGTTGACTTAGAAGTTTGTATTTTGTATACTATCATAGTGACATTTAGCGCACATTGGCGCGGTTCTCCTTAAATACCACTGTGGTGTTTAAGACGCGTCACGGGAAAGCTGGTGCCATTTCTGTGCAGTGGTGTCTTTATAATTTCCCACTTCTACGTCCAACGATGATGATGATGAAAAGCGGGACTGAACCTGTCAAGCGAGGGACATTCACTTTTGGGCAAAAAATCAGGACGTCTGGCAACGCTGATACAAAGTCACAAATAACATTACAATTAGGGTTTCACTGCTCTCATCAACAAATATCATATATTCACAAACTTTTTTGGCCTCAACGACACTGAGGTCAAACTATAAAAACCTATACCCGAGATAGGGACAAAAATACGCTTAGTCCTGCTCACATATACAGGTTTTGACATATACGTACCTGTCTACCTGTAATTCTCCATCTACGGTTCAAAGCAATTTACTCTTTAAAATTGGAATGTCAAATATAAAAGAATATTTTAATCGAAAGCGCTAAGGAGTATTGATATCAACTTCGATGCAAATCACCCCAAAAATAACTTTCTACCCCTTTTTGACCGCGTTAGGCGATGAGTTTCAATAAAATACGAAACACGTCTTACATCAATTCTGTTAAGGAATGTTTACGCAAAATTTGAAGTAGATCGGACCAAGGAATCACGTTGTCCCATACAAACTTTGCCCCCGTTTTTCACCCCCTTAGGGGTAGAATTTCGGAAAATCCTTTCTTATCGGATGCCTACGTCATACAAAGAACACACCCTCCAAGTTTCAGGTCTCTACGATCAGCGGTTTAGGCTGTGCGTTGATTGTCAGTCAGTCATTCAGGACAAAGCATTTTATATGTATAGACTAGCTTCTGCTCGCGGCTCCGCCCGCGTGGCCTATTTTTCTACAACAATAAAACAAAACAAAACAACTTCATCCCGCTTCGAGGGTGGAATTATTAAAAACGCTGAGACACGTATACATTAATTTTAAATCCTCAGCCTAAACACAACATTTGAAGATCCTAACTTCGAAATTGACGGACTTTCATACAAACTTTCATCCC
>CATOBL010000235.1:0-64965 GCA_951394255.1 Polyploca ridens | reverse complement strand
CCTAGGAAAACTAGTGGCAATGTGAATAAATAGTCGCTTGGGAACCAGAATTATTGCAAATGTAACACTACATCGCTTTATCGGTGTTCACAACATCGTTGATTTTTATATTGAATGCTCAAATTTTTTTTTTTTTTACTGTTTATAGGTCTGTTTTTAACAGCAATCTCACCATAGTAAGTGATGATGCGGCCGAAGGTGGTAAGCACACAAAGCCTAGAAGGATCTGGCTCTCAAGCGCAGCTGTCAGAACACACCGAAAGGTGCTTGGCGACAGATTTTCAACTTGAGGGCGGTAGCCAGACATGTGTACTACAAAGTACCCTACCACGGTGCTATGGTTTCCTCACGATGTTTTCCTTCACCGAAAGCTCAAGCTCAACGTAGGATTCGAACCCGGAACCTTCGTCTCGGTATCCGAAGTCACTACCACTGAGCTATCATCGCCTTAAAAAGTAATGAAGGTTTTTAAACTTTTTGTAATGCTATCGTTACTTTTACTATACTATCTTCCATCCACGTTTCTCTCGTGTTCCCATGGGATCTTATGTTTTCCCGAGATAAAATATATCCCATTATGTTATCAAAGTATAATCATCAAGATGAAGTTTCATCCAAATTTTTTCACCCGACACTGAGTGTAACAAAGATGCACTACACAATGACATGCATTTATAATGTTAGTACAATAAGATATAGTAATTTTAGGTTCACCAATATTTTTTCAGTGAAGGAAAACATTGTGAAAAAACCAGTGTATCCTAATTGCCCCAGGGGTAACTCGAGTACACCAACCCGCATTGGGCTGAGTTCAACTATTGCCCAATTTCCTCTCGTAAATGTAGGCCCCAGCTCTTATGATAATCGAATACCTACAAAGCTGTTTATTTATCTGTATTATTATATTTAAACACTCAATAGGTAAAGTAGTCAAAGAGCCAGCCAGCCAAGAGTCAAATGCATCTCATAAGATCGGATAAGTAATGGCTGAAGCCATTTTCTCCTCCATTTTATACCCTAAGTCCCTCATGTAACGGAGATGCAGCTATTTGCACGTATTATCAGTGGATGACGGTCGTTAGGGAGTTCTTACTGGAGACCATAACACTCCCTCATAATAAGAAAATATATACGGAGGGATTTGAAGTTAACGTTTAGAGAGACGTAGATACTATTATGTACCATTGACAATTTTCTAACGTGTAATCCTACTATAATATATACAGGTTGTTGTTTTGGTAGGCGACAAGCGACCCAGGAGCGGTAGTACAAAATATATATTCCCCAAAAATGGACTTAATTCCATTAAATACTGTAAATATGTTGAGAAATACCTTATTCAATTTGAATTAAAATTACCGCAAAGTATGGTTACTAGGCACGTGCACAGACTAGAGCTAGGCGCAAGCCGCCATCGCCCCACCCCTTTACTCCCTCGTACTCCCGTTGAGTATTATGTCTACACTTTAGCTTATTAAATGAATTTCAAAAATATTTTTTTTTTATTTTTATTATTAAAAAAAAAGTATTTTTTTTATATTTTTTTTAGCACCAGTATCATTTGTATTATCGACCCTGAGTCGCTCGTCGCTGACCAAAACAACGATCTGTATAATATTATAAACGCGATAGTTTGTGAGTATGGATGTATGTTTGTTACTCTTTCACGCAAAAACTACTGAACGGATTTGGATGAAATTTGGCACACATATAGAATATGTTCTGGGTTAACACATAGGATACTTGTTATCCCGGGAAACCATACGATCCCTCGGGAATGCGGGTGAAACCGCGCGGGACAGCTACTTTTTATATAGACAAGTTTTTTCAGTCAAAAACTACGCAACGTAAATGCAAATAAAAACCTGTTGTGAACTGTTCAAATGAAGCTCTTTCACATGATAATCTATTTGAACTAGTGGCCCTACTTTGAAATCAGTCCCCCATATCTACCACTTTTGCAAAGATTTTTTTATTTTTTTCATTTGCAATAGTGGTGTGTGTTTGTAAGCGATATTTCAAACCATTCGAAATTCCAAATCAATAGCAATAAGTCGCACCATAAGGATTTCTAGCTTTTTGTTTCGTAACCCTAAAAACTGAAATGTGAAATATGTTATGCATGTCATTAATAAAGTGGTAAGAAGACGTGTAGTATCTTGCCGGAGTCTTCAGTCTCGGTCTGGTGTATACAACCGAGGTTGATTCAATTTGTACGTTCATAAGTGCCTCACCAGGGACTTATGAATAAATGAGTTTTGAGTTTGAATTTTATAAGTAGGTACTTGAGACGAGGTTTCAAACGTACTAATGGGATTTCCCGTAAGCAAGTGTATTTTTAATATCAGAGATGCTTTTCAATCCAGAATTGAGTGGTTTAGTAGTATTATCGAGGAAAAATCTCTTATGTGAGTGTATGTGTTATTGCACTATTAATAACAGTACCGACCAATCACCGCCTCTAAATGTTTATTGTGTATCAGAACGCGTGTATCCTTGACTTAACTTGCAATGTATGTAACTATGTATGTTCGGGTGGAATCTTGCAAGTCGCATTAGTATATTGGAAGACAATGCAAGTAGAGTCAACAAAATGTACAGCCACCAAAAAAAGCTTGTATTCAACATTTTTTTTTACAAAAACTTATTATCTGTAGTCAACTAACATATAATGTAATACATAACTACATCAGACTTAAATCTCATTGAAATGCAAACACGATTCAAAGGAATGTTCTTTGAGCTATGAAAACGCTCGTAATACAAATAGGATTACTTATTCCGAACACATAATAATATATATGGGTACAAACTAATCTAGGAAACATCTAGCAGCTAGTTTCAGAAGTTGAGTCACAGTACAAACTTATAATAGTATGTTAACTGAGTTTTGTTCTTGAATAATTTGTGAATTAGGCTCGTGTTGTTGGCAAGTAAACCCCGATGAGGTGTATTCCGTAGTTCAATAGTAACTTCACAAAATATGTGGTGAAGCAGATATTTTTTTAGAAATCTTTTAATAGTTAGTTAAAGTTGAATAGATAAATGATTGAGTTTTTTTTTTTTTTTTACTGTTTATAGGCCTGTGTTTGACCGCAATCTCACCATGGTAAGTGATGATGCGGCCGAAGGTGGTAAGCACACAAAACCTAGAAGGAGCTGGCTCTCAAGTACAGCTGTCGAAACACACCGAAAGGTGCTTGGCGACAGATTTTCAACTTGAGGGTGGTAGCCAGCCAGACGGGTACTACAAAGTACCCTACCACCGTGCTATGGTTTCCTCACGATGTTTTCCTTCACCGAAAGCTCAAGCTCATTGTAGGATTCGAACCCGGGACCTTCGTCTCGGTATCCGACGTCACTACCACTGAGCTATCATCGCCTTATATTATAATTAGTGTTTGTTTGTTCCAAAATTAAAATTCTAAAATTACGCTACATCCTGGAATATACAAATGAAGCCTTTCCATGTGAATACATATACAAATGAACCCCATTCGATCTAACTAGATTTCGGCCCCTTTCGTAGAGAAAAAACAATGTATGTACATATGTTTGGGTTGGCAATATTTACCATGAGGGATCCATTTTAAATATACTAATGCATTTTGCATTAAATTTCATTATAAATTTCGCCTGCGTAATAGAGTTACAGTGAAAAAGATTTTTAGAGGCTCTTTGGAATTAAACTTTATCGAGAAAAAATCTATCAAACGTGTTTTCCTTCTTTAAGATACTCAATGAAGACCTCAAAAATCATATATAAAAAATTGGACCCCAAACCTTGTATTAATTAAGATACATGGCGTGACAGTCAGGGTTCCTAACACCTATACCGTTCGCCATAGAATTAACATAAGCGCCCGCCTATTAACAGTTATACCTACTGTCCAAACTTGAACTACGAGAAAGGTAAGAGTCAAAAGCGAGCTGAACTTAATTAAAACCGACTACAAGATGCAAACACAATGAAGAAGTTATATTTATTAGTTAATATGCTTGCAGTGGCTTCTGATTGCGCTACGATGGTCACGATTTCATTCGACCGCCACTTTGTAGTTAGTGTCGAGTTATCCATAGATTCAAAAGTTACTGTGAAACTTTTGTCCTTGGATTTTGTAACGGATTCTGTCTAATAATTCACTGCTGACTTATTAGTATCTAAACAATCTCACCGTAGTCACCGTGGTCACCGTGGTCACCGTGGTCACCGTGGTTAATGATGATGTGGCCGAAGGTGGTAAGCACACAAAGCCTAGAAGGGACTTCTCATGTTTAGCTGTCGAAACACGTTGCTTAGCGACTAGGGATGGGCAGGGAAAGAAAAAAAAATGGGAAGAATGGAAAAATATGGGGAAATTCCCTAACGGCGGGAAAATACTCAAGTGGCTTTTTTTTTTTTTTTTTTTTTTTTTTTTTTTTTTTTTTTTTTATTTATTTTAATCATCTGACAAAACAAATTTAATAATATACAATAAGATTAATTTATAAACTAGATGGCAATATTTACAAATGATATAGAAATATAAAGAATATTTACATAGGAAAAAATAAAAAGAAAACAGAAATATAAAGAAAAAAAAAATAATAAAAGGGGAGAAAGCCGTTTATAAAAAGGAAAGCTGTTCCAGGTCGCTGCCAGTGGGTAAAGTGCCCAGAACGCTGGCGGCATTGCCACGCTGTATGGCAATGCTAATCCTCTGACCTAGGTATTCGCCAGCCCTCTGGTCACGTGAAGCGTCGATCAGACGCTTTGAAATTTCGCGATAAATACGATGGGCTCCTGGCCCCCACGGGCCCAAAGTCTCTACCCCAAACGGCTCAAATATGTAGGCAACATCTAGCTTACTATATTTGCGCCGCTTGAGGCTTTCGGCACAGACAGCCGCACCACCCGCCTTTTTGATAGTCTCTGGAAGGTGGGACGGCGCAAGAGTATCGACGCATGTTGCGTCCCATACTAAAGGCCGCCCCATCTTCCAGGGCATCAGAGTCATTCCATCAGGCCTCTTGCCATCGTCCCGCATCAAGCCGCTCGGTTCACGAATAGCTGATACGTGGGCGCTGGCAAGAGCCCTGCGGATGATGTCGTTGAGGTCCGAATGGCGCGGAATCCTGCCTGCACTTTTTATGCACGATAGCCCGTGGTGGCCAAGCTGATCGACGAAAGTACCACACTGGCAGCGATGGGACACATAGATAGGTGCACCCAGACGAAGACAAGACGCAAGCCGGAAAGTAGATGGATCGAGCAAGGTTCCTATGTTTGCTGACGGAAGAGCTCGCAGCCAAAGACCCGATTCCCATTCTGACACGGCAATGAGACGGGCGAGATCAGCGTGGCTAGTTGACGTTTCTATAAGTTGATTCCGTACTAGCTCGCAGAGTGGCCCATCCCATTGCCTCTGTGAGGATGGGAATGTGGGTAAACTGGAATTAGGGCAGGCTAAAGTCCATGCTATCTTGGCATCTGTCATATAGGCTATGTCACACGATGGAATCGAATTTTTTAGTATATCATTGACGAGTATTTGTGTACTATTGACTGATGACAAGAAAGCCGGGAGTGAAATACTTGAAATTTTGCGGATGCCCAGGCCTCCTGATCGTATTGGAAGTGATGCCTGAGTCCAAGTGCGGTCGTCAAAATGTATATTTAAAATTGATGAGAGGGTTTCTCTAATGATGATGTCTAGGCTCTGTAAAATGGATTGGTGGTGCCAGAAAGGACAACATCTTAGGAAATATGTAAATTTAGGGACGAAAAGGCAGTATTTGATAACCGTGTAAGCCGAATGTGTATTGATTTTTAAAAGGCGTTCCGAAACGTTATTAAAATTTTGAATTTTCTCATCAATAAAAGATTGAAAAGAATCCATAAAAATTGGGGAACCTAGAAGGCGAAGTGAACTCTTATTTAGAATTTTGATGTTTGGTGCAATTTTTTTAAATTCCTCTATGGCATAGGTTTTAAGTTGGCAGGTATCTGAAATAAAAACCTCGCATTTAGATGTATTTAAGGAAAGTCCAATGGAATTGAGATTATTTAAAAGAGATCTAAAGTCTTTCAGAACTGTATCCACGTTGCCTCCTAAAGTTCCGTCATCAAGATACCATACATTAAATTTAGATTCCAATTGGGTGATGATGGGATGTATTGCTAAACTAAAAATAGCCGGCCCTAGAGGGTCGCCTTGTTGACACCCTACCGATGACAGAAGAAGATTATTTTTATAAACTAATTTTTAAGGATTACTATAACATTGCCAAAGAAAACCGAAAGTGGCTTTTTGTACCTAAAAAAATATTTTTAGATGCTTTTGATTGTTATTTTAATCATACTCGCTGTTGTATATACCTACATTACCTACGCGCGGACCCACGCGGGTCCCGACTTCGAGTCGGACGAGTATTTACTACCACGGTGTGGGAATTGTGTGGGACCACCTGTCCACCACAACCCTTACACCCCAAAACGTCACTTTTTTAAAAACAATGCACTCCTTCATCACAAAAAAATAGATTTTTTATTGTATGATATGTGTATGACCCTAATAGAAATCTTGTTAAATGTTATTCGAACGATTTTGTTAAGGTCTCTCTCGCTATATACGCAAAATCTCGTAAATTTGAGTATTTTCCCAGCCAATGGGAAAATTCCCGGGTTTTTTCCCACCAAATTGTAAATTTACTCGAAGTTGGGTTTATTCCCGGGAACAAACCCAACCATATTAGCGACAGATTTCCAACTTGAGATTGGTAGCCTGCCAGTCAAAAATCAAAAAAAATATCAAAATATAGTCATGCGGGTACTTCGACCACCATGGTGTGGTTTCCTCACGATTTTTTCCTTCACTGAAAGTTCAAGGTATCAACACTAAAGATCCAAGTACCAACATTAAAATGAAAAGGAACATCGTGCATTTAAAACAATGTTTAATGGACCATTAGTGTAGTTTACACAGTCTCCTACAATAATTAGGGGACGCGGTCACGCAACGGTAATGTAATGAACCGAAATAATTGGATAAACTTAACCTTTAAATTGCGGCAAAATTATTGCTTTTAAGGTATACAAGGTCTACGTAAATAAAGTTCATTATAATTATGGACAAAATTTGTCTTATGCAAGTAACTGAAACATTAACTTAATTACATAGATGCTTACTTAGCAATTATTTGCTAAGTAAGTAACTTGGTTACGTAATTAACTTTTGGAATCAAAAGTTACTATTCTTTTATAAACTTCCCTGACCGTTCTAATTAAATTGTATTAGAAATGAAAGAAAATCGCGTTTATCTCCCCAACATCGAACTAAACGCAAATACAGGAAAAATAATATAAATTGTATGCATAAATTAGCTGAAAATAAATTCGAGCTTTTAACTTTAAAAATAGACTAAATAGACTTTTTTCAACTACCACTAACAAGTACTTGATGTCCACGAATAATGCTATGCTCCCAGCCCCATTAATAAAGCGACCACATGCCCGCAACCCATTAGACTGAAACTCCCATAAAAGTGGAATAACTGTGGTGCCAATAAAACGGTTGATTTACTCACTGACTTATAATAGTTTATTAGATGAACCAAATATTTGGTAATAGGTAACCACGGTACGGAAGTGTTTTCTTAGAAATTTTCCAAAAAATCTAGAACATTTTTAATAGCATTTTATATTGTAGCGCTCGTAGTGTAGCATGATTAGCCGTTCTTAATCGATCGGCAAAGTTAAGCTACCACCGTCGTGGTCGGTACCTGGATGGGTTATACCTAGTGGTTTTTCAAATCGAGCGTTTCCGTGCTTCGGAAGGCACGTAAAGCCGTTGGTCCCGGTTATCACTTAATTGTGATAGTCATTAAGCTAGTTGGATGCCTCCTAGGCGGCTTGAAAAATTCAAACAGTAGGTTGACCACTAGCCTACTTCCACCGATCCGCAGTGGACACGCGTGGTGGAGTATCTGCCCATTCCCTTTCACCCTCATTTGTGAAAGGAGGCCTGTGCTCAGCTGTGGGATATTATAGGCTGATGATGATGATGATGATGTATTTTATCACAGATTGACCATAAGCCACATAAAATGCATGGTACTAGGTCGTTAGGTTCCAATGAAAAAGGTTTTGAGACAAATATTCATTTCCGTTATAATGAAATCTAATCCGAAAATATCGGCATTTCGGACCGAATTTTAGATATGGTTAATGTCAGACTATTGAAGCCTCAGGATTATGTCATACTGAACGTATTTCGACGATGAAGTTAGTCCATGTTAGGAAGGATCAATTTTACGAGGGTACATAGTGAGGTCTTCGGTTTATAGGTGCCCTTAGCACGTTTCGGGATGGACTCTGTTCTTGGGCTCGGAAATAAGCGGTCATGTCTGATGTCTGATATTACTGAGAGCACAATGATCTTCGGTATAACGGTCTGGAGGCTTCCCACACAAGAATTTTATGTATATGTTTGTAAATCATTTACAAATGCGACCTTCCGACCCGGCATTAAAGTTAGACTATTCATAAGTATTTGCGAATTCTTTTTGAATTTGATAGTTTACTAAAGCTACGGTAGTACCGTCTTATAATATGCTACATCTCATATTTTGCGTTGATATAGCTCAGTGTAATTGGTGGGTTTTTGCGTTAAAATATCAATATGGAAAACGAGGAGCCTCCCAGGATAAAGGTAAGGACTTACCAGGAACTCCTATGGCAATCCAATGATTATGAGCACCACCACCTCACAAATCACAAATTTCACATGCGTTTCGATCTGTAGCGTATTTCGTACTGAATCTTGCGGGATTGCGAGACGCGCGCGTTACGTTTACTCACACACACGCGTTTAGCGACGCGTCACCGAAGTATGTAGAAGATTCCCGAAGCTCTTTTCTCGCTCACACATATGATGTGGGAAAAGGAGAGGAATCGGGAAGCAGAGGCTCGTCATTGATACTCAATATGAGTAGGTTTCTACTATAAATATTATTATAGGTATTTTGGCCTAAACATCCTCCGCCGCCTTGAGAATACGTAGTGTTCTCAAAAGAAAGAAAAAATAATTAATTATAAGAACTAATTACAGATTATAATAATTACTAAAGTACTGAATATAAGATGCGGTATGATTAATTTTTATTGTGAGGGTAATGGACATAACTTGACAATGGGTCTTTTGAATGATCCATTTGAAGTTTTTACTAAAGCGACGCGGATATTTCCATCCTTGCCAGGATAAACTTGTGATATTATGCCCAACGGCCAACGTAAAGGGGGAATATCATCTTGATGTATAAGAACCACAGTACCAATCTTAATGTTATCTTTATCAATGAGCCATTTCTGTCTAACTTGAAGATTATGTAAATATTCTATACGCCATCTTTTCCAATAGCTACACACCATCTGATCTAATAATTGTTTCCGACAACGTAAAGATATGGTTTCCTCGGACACATTCTGAAGCGGCAATGAAGTCAATGGTGAAGCCATTATAAAGTGAGCGGGAGTAAGAGGCTCCGGGTAGGTATCCTCAGATAAAATGCAAAGCGGTCTAGAATTTAAGACTGTTTCAATTTGGGTAAGAACAGTGAGGAGCTCTTCATATGTGAGGAGCTGCGAACCGATAACACGGTATAAATGAGTTTTAATCGATTTTATATTAGATTCCCACAATCCTCCGAAATGTGGGGCGCGGGGTGGAATCATTTTCCATTTAATGCGGTACTGATCGGTAAGTAGTTCTTGTAATTGAGCTTTAGCTCCGACAAAGTTAGTTCCGTTATCGGAGTAAAGAAAAGAAACAGGTCCTCGACGGGAAATGAATCGCATAAAAGTATCTGATGACACATCAGTTGCCAATTCGATGTGTACAGCTTTGGTTACTAAGCATATAAACAAACAAATATATGCCTTTTGGCTCTTTTGATCTCTGCGTCTACATAATGTTACTTTAATGGGTCCAGCATAGTCAACACCCGTATGCACAAACGCTTTGGTCTCCTGAACGCGGCAAGAGGGTAAATCAGCCATTTTTGGGCTGAGAAATGAAGGGGAATTTTTAAAACAAAAGTTACATGAATGTACTCTGTGTCTAATGACACTTCTAGCGGACAGTATCCAATATTTCTGGCGCAACAGTGAGCTCAGAAGATTGGCACCAGTATGGCAATGAGCACGGTGAAAATAGTCTATAATAAGATGAGTAACGTGGTCATGTTTAGGTAAAAGAGCGGGATGCTGAGCTTCATACGGAAGATTTGCATTTGAAAGTCTACCTCCAATTCTAATAATTTTATCTTGATCTATAAAGAGGTCAAGTTTTTTAAGAGGGGAAGATAATTTAACTTTTTGAATATTATTAAATAAATTTTGAAAATGAACTTGTTGTACAGAGCGTATTAAATATACTTCAGCTTTATTTAGCTCAGAAGCTGTGATGCGGCTGTGACCTTGATCACAAGAAATTATGCGAGAAAATCTAAGTATGTATACTATTATACGTAATATTTTATTCCATGATGAGTATTTCAGAGCAAGCTCGTAAATTAAATTAGGCTCAACAGAAGAAGGAATAGAAGTGGCTAAGTCATCCATATATAGTTCACGCGAAGCTACTTCAGCAGCGCGAGGGAATAGGTTTTTCTCATCCGAGCATAACTGGCGCACAGTGCGCATGGCTAAAAACGGACTGGACTTAAGACCGAATGCAACTCGGTTAAATTGAAATACGCGGATCGGATCATTGGGATCAAAGCGGAATAATATTTTCTATGCTCATCAATAACAGCAATTTGTAGGTACATTTGTTTTATATCTGCTGTAATAGCAATGGGAAATAAGCGGAAGTTCAGTAATACAATAAACAAGTCAGATTGTAAATTGGGTCCCGTATGTAAAATATCGTTTAGTGATATGCCATTGTGACATTTAGCACTAGCATCGAGTACTATACGAACTTTTGTTGTTTCTTTGTCTTGCCGTACGACGGGATGGTGTGGTATGAAGTACCCTTTATCATGGTCGTCAGAATCGGAAGGCAATATTTCAGATAAGTATTTTTTATCTAAGTACTCCTGTATAACCTCATTATAACTAGCGCGTAGCTGTGGATCGCGTAGCTTGGTACGCTCCAAAGCAAGTAAACGGCGGTGAGCAACGGAACGGGAATCACCTAACACGTCAGGATCCTCACGAAAAGGTAACGCGGTGCAATATCTGCCTGCGGAGTCCCGTGAGAAGTTACGAGAGAACAGCTGTTCACACTCCTTTTCGGCCGAGCTCATAAATTTTTGCGCGGGAATTTCTTCGAGCTCCCAAAACTTAAGTAGGGAATCATCTAAAGAAATAGTAAGGTCATTGGGACCAGAAATGAAAAAAGTCGCGGTATTAAAATAAGTGGATGCATTTTTATTAATATTAGAGTTAGCGGGAACGTCGCCCATAAGAATATAACCGAACACGGTTTCAAGGGCAGAAGGAGCGGGAGGTGCAATAATTTTTTGACCTAATAATAAAAATGGGAACAATTGTGCCCCGAGAACTACTTCGACCTCTCCGGGGATGTGCCACAGAGGGTCAGCGAGCGGTAAGTTACCTAAATGTTGCACTATAGAAGTCTCAACATATTCAGTCGGTAACCTGTCAGTAATGCAATCAACGACAAGAGCGGTAATATTATAAAAATATTTTTTATTTTTCGCGGTTATTTTAAGTTGAACGTAGCCGTGAATAGGACGCGAAGTGGATCCTACACCCTTTATAAAAGAATTGCTAAGCGGTATTATATTTAAATTTAGTTGTTTACAACAGGCAGTTGTAATTATGTTGTTTTGAGACGCGTTATCTATTAAACATCTAACTGAAATATATTTATTGTCCTTATTAGACGCATAAACTTGAGCGGTTGATAAAAGTACAGTAGTATGGGAAGGATTTAATTTATTAAAAGAATCGCGTTCGTTATCATTATTCTTATCAACTCGCGCTCGGGTGCATAGCGACACCGGTTGCGGAGCGTCCGTAGCGTTAGAAGGAGACGCGGTCGGATGCGCGGGCGAGGCTGCGCACGGGAGCGGTCGCGGCGCGGCGCTGGCGGCGGCGGACGTCTGCGCGCAAAGCTGCGCGTCCTGCGCGTGTGGAGACGGCGCGATGCGGTTATCGCTCTTATCAAGACGCGTCGAGTGAGAGGGACGCGAGTCGGAAACTATTTGTTGCGATTGTGAATTACTATCCAAATGCAAAAGAGAATGATGGTGTTTATTACAAGTTTTACAACTATACGAAGACTTACACTGAGAAGCAGTATGCGTAAGGCTGAGGCAGTTTACACAGCCTTTTTTAGATTTAACAAAATCTAAACGATCTTTAGTATTAAGTGCTTTAAAAGATGAACAATTAAAAATCTGATAGTGATCAGATTTATTACAAAATAAGCAAGTGCTTTTATTATTATTATCGCGTGCAAGGAAAGCATGGTGGACTGTATGTGAATTACGCGGTTGAGACCGAGAAGCGGGCGGATTATTAAGGTTGCTACCGACTGGGGCGGTTCGCGCGGAGCCAGCAATTGGCGTAGAAGTGCGGTCTAATATTTTTACTTGCGATTTAATAAAATCAACAAAATCCTTATAAGAAGGAATTTCTTTATTCCTCATAAACATTTCAAAGGAATTAGCGGTTGCGGGATCTAACTTCTTTAAAGCTAAAGAAAGTAAGATAAAATCTTTCATATCTTCAATACCTAACTGTTCCAAAGCAGATACAGAAGCGTGGAAAGTTTCAATGAACGTATTTAAAGACGCGGAATTATTTAATGCGGGTTTAATATTGAATAAATTAGACATGTAGTGTGAGCCTAATGCTCTTTTATCTTGATATTTTTGAACTAAGCTGTCCCAAATAGAATTATAATTATCACCGGACGGTATAATACCTGCCGTGATTTTTAAAGCATTTCCTGTTAATTTACCTACAAGATATTGTACTCTTTGAGAATTCGAAAGATCAGGATTTGAATGTATATTAGATTTAAAAGATTCAAAGAAGACGGGCCAATTTTCTATTTTTCCATCAAATGACGGAATTTGAATTGGTGGTAGTTTGATACGACCTTTATATTGGGACGGAATAGTATTCTGCGCAGACACATTCGACGTAGTATTTGTCTTATTGACGATAAGAGAACGAACCCTTTCTATTCGGGTGTACACTGTATCAAAGGAAATCATTTTTTTATAATCAATCTTATATTCTGGATCAAGTTGCATATTTAACGCGTTAATTGTATCTAAATTGGCACTAAATTCATGACGAATTGTACTAATAATTTCAGTGTCCGCCATGAATGTCTCTGAGGAACGAAGGTCTGCACTCGCGGACGTGGAAATATTCTTAGAAGAATCATATAAGAACGATAATTGTTCAAAAATAGCTTCATTTTTAGCTTCCAATATTTTAATTTTAGTTTCAATAGCTTCCATTAATAATAATAATAATAATAATACAAATAGTAAGTACGTATTGCGGTTATTAGTACACCATATGATTTCGTATAATAAGATACGAATCGGTACCTATAAAATCTAAGTCCTAAAAATATGGAGGAGCGGCGGCGGTATTGAATACCTAACTACTTTTTATCACGATTGGCGTGGTAAAAATGGCGGGAGTACGAAATATCGTATTTATATAGTCTAAAACCTATTTATGAGGTATAAGACTTGCGTATTATGAGGTATATACCTATTTAGAGGCATAAAACCTATAGAAAGCGGGAAATTATACGTGATTTGATATGAAATTAAATTGCTGTAATGGCTGACTCAAAATGAATCCGCTCGAAGGCGTACCAGTATAAATGGTGGGTTTTTGCGTTAAAATATCAATATGGAAAACGAGGAGCCTCCCAGGATAAAGGTAAGGACTTACCAGGAACTCCTATGGCAATCCAATGATTATGAGCACCACCACCTCACAAATCACAAATTTCACATGCGTTTCGATCTGTAGCGTATTTCGTACTGAATCTTGCGGGATTGCGAGACGCGCGCGTTACGTTTACTCACACACACGCGTTTAGCGACGCGTCACCGAAGTATGTAGAAGATTCCCGAAGCTCTTTTCTCGCTCACACATATGATGTGGGAAAAGGAGAGGAATCGGGAAGCAGAGGCTCGTCATTGATACTCAATATGAGTAGGTTTCTACTATAAATATTATTATAGGTATTTTGGCCTAAACAGTAATGCTGTAGCAAAAATCGTGTTTGTGAACCTAGGTACAATTTTATTAGTATCGAGATTGTGATCAAAGATAAACTTATTACATGTTATGACTGAGGGACTGAACTTAAAATGATTACTGAAATAATACCAGACACTCATGAAGTCTGTCTCTAATACTCTAATACCGATTCGGAAGGTTGCATATACTGAGAAAAGCCGACGATAAACTCAGCAATTACTCTTTTCAAAACAAGCTTAGATTCATTACTTACATCACTGACAATAATTGTGTGGAATAGATTTTACACTCATGGCAATTATAGTTTACAGGTGGTGCATGACGTAGAATCCAAAGAGTCTAACTTTCTAGGCGAGTGTGTTGCCCGCTGAACCAGCACAGTATTTTGCTAGTTACCCATAATATTAGTAAAGAGAATATTTATGTTGACCCTGTTTGATGCAGTCTTCATTTATCCGATCAACTGCCTCAACCAGCTCTAAATATCTCAAAATATCTAAGTAAAATTGTACAGGTAGTACCCCGCGTGTCTCCTGGCCCATGCATGTCGTAAGCTGATGGCTTGTACTTACATAGATGGTGACATTTTATGAAGCCAATCTTTGGTAGCGCTCTGTTACCGGACTTACGCAATTTGATCACTATCCTTTTACACGATATTAACGTTTATTCTCGCAACGTGAAAGGCGATTGTCCCTTGGTGTTGCAATTAATTTGTTGATTGAGCTCTGTCATTATTAAAATGGGTGGTAATAAAACACGTTATCCCATGATGGAATAATTAATACTGATTGTGTTGGGTTATTGATCATAAATACACATGCTGAGTTTGTTTTATAATAAACACAATCATTAAAATTAAAGTAAACTTAAACAAATACTCCTTATTTGATTAAGTTTATAATTTACTAGCTTTATAGCCCGCGACTTCGTCCGCGTAGATTATTTCTTTTTTCTAGATATGAATCATGATAACAATATAGAGCTTTGTTCATGGCTATTGTCCGCCACTACGTGTGATATTGACAAAAGTTCAGGTAGATTAAGAGCTCATATGCGAGGATGCCACATAAAACTGAAACAGTCCTGCCGCAAATCAACTCTAGCAAATTTCAGAGTTTTTCCCTGTGACTACAAACCTTCATTAGAAACTGTTATCTTTTAAATTCAAACGGAAGGTGATTTGGGATCAATGGTAAACGCGGCAAGAAGACTGTTTCACTTCTATTTCCAACATCCGTCTCGAGCACCACATCTCGAATGCATCAATCCTTTTTCTTTCTCGGGCCAGTATAGTCCACGCTTCCACTCCATACATGAAAATGAGGAATACCAATGCTCGTATTAACCGGATCTTTGTTTTAATACCGATTCCTCTCTTTTTCCTGATGTTGTTTAGGCGAGTCATTTCAATACCATAAGCCGAAATAATAAATTTTGAAATTTTCACTCCGAAAATAAAGAACTTCATATAAAATTCAAAATTATTTATATAGACGGCACTTATGAAAATTTAATCTACTAAATATACTAAATTTAATCCCTCTTTTCACTCCTTAAGGTTTCAAATTCCAGAAACACCGATATTCGTTGCGTTAGTTTATCAGAATCAGAATCAGAATCATTTATTGTCATAAGTTTGCATCATAATACAGCTTTGTTGCAAAACATAGCCATACACTTGCAAGATTAGACTTGTCAAGCAGGTTACAAAATATATACTAACTTCGTGATAATTTGACAATAATATTAAAAACCATAATCAGACATATCTTAAAATGTTAAATTGGTGTACATAATATAAAAATAAAATAAAAAAAAAAAGATAAAAATAAAAAGTTACAAGTTTATAACCATAAGCTTAAATAATAAATTTAGTGTACTTCCATACACAAATTCATCCCCTTTTTTACCCTTTCGGGATCGGAATTATCAAAAACGTTGAGGCACATATAAATTAATTTGCAATCGTCAACCTAAACACAAAATTTGAAGGTCCTAACTTCGAAACTGATGGACTTTCATATAAACTTGCATTCCCTATTTTACCCTGTTAGGGGTGGAATTTCCAAAAATCCTTCCTTAGTGGATGCCTACACCGTATAATAGTACATTTAGTGAAGTTTACTTTGAAATTGAAGGACTTGCATACACATCTTCATCCCCCTTTTCCTCCCTTCGGTGGTGGAATTATTACAAACGCTGAGATAACTGTATATTAATTTTCAATCGTCAGCCTAAACACAGAATTTGAAGATCCTAACCTCAAAACTTACGGACTAGCATACAAAATTTCATCCCTTAGTTTACCCTGTTAGGGGTGGAATTTCCAAAAATCCTTCCTTAGTGGATGCCTACACCATATAATAGTACATTTAGTGAAGTTTACTTTGAAATTGAAGGACTTGCCTACACAACTTCATCCCCCTTTTCCTCCCTTTGGTGGTGGGATTATTACAAACGCTGAGATAACTATACATTAATTTTTTATCGTCAGCCTAAACACAAAATTTGAAGATCCTAACTTCAAAACTGATGGACTTGCATACAAACTGTCATCCCCTATTTTACCCTCTTAGGGGTGGAATTTCCAAAAATCCTTCCTTAGTGGATGCCTCCACTATATAAGGTATCTTTGTGCAAAATTTCAAATCTCTAGATCCAGCGGTTTGGGCTGTGCGTTGATATATCAACAATCAGTTTATCATTTTATATATTACTAGCTTCTGCTCGCGGCCTCGCCCGCGTGGCCTACAGGAAACAAATTACATATTTTTCTACAACAATAAAACAAAACAAAACAACTTCATCCCGCTTCGAGGGTGGAATTATTAAAAATGCTGACACGTAGGTATACATTAATTTTTAATCTTCAGCCTAAACACAAAATTTGAAGATCCTAACTACGAAACTGACGGACTTTCATATAAACTTTCATCCCCTATTTTACCCCCTTAGGGGTGGAATTTCGAAAAACCCTTTCTTAGTGGATACCTACTCCTCACAAAGAATATACCCTCTAAATTTCATGTCTCTAGGACGAGTGGTTTAGGCTGTGCGTTGATATATCAGTCAATCAGTCAGTCAGTCAGTCAGGACTTTGAATTTTATATATATAGAAGATATACAAGTTTTTTGGTGACTGTACTTTTTGTTGATTGTACTTGCATTGTCATCTAATATACTAATGTATACCAAATATCAAGTCAATCCGACCACTGGAAGTGGGTGAAATTCAACTTGCAAGATTCCACCCGAACAAACATACATACATACATACATTGCAAGTTAAATAAAAGCTTAAATAAATACCCATCAAAAACATTCTGTAAAAAACTAGCCAAGTCTCGATGAAATGTCTTGTTTATCTCTAAAAAGTAATGAAATCTAGACAAAGTCGTGCCAAGTCTAAGGTTCCTTACTGCGATTTCTTTATTATTATAGTTAATCTTGTGTGACTTGGCCGTTGAACATTCTTTATACGTTAGTGGGTACAAGTACAGATTGGTGCAATGGTGTCATGGAACACCTGGTTTTGTACCCTTGTGTTCCCTTCAACGGCCAAGTCACACAACATTAACTATAATAATAAAGAAATCGCAGTAAGGAACCTTAGACTTGGCACGACTTTGTCTAGATTTCATTACTTTTTAGAGATAAACAAGCAGCTCCATCGAGACTTGGCTAGTTTTTTACAGAATGTTTTTGATGGGATTTCACTTCTTTTTGTAGAAAATGAAGCGGCCCACCAAGTTGAATATTTTTTGTAAAGGCGGTATGTCGATATCTATAATAGTTTGGTTGGGCTCTTGTGTTTTCTAATCAGGGTCACCAGGTACTCCAGATCTTCGATTATCCTAGTTTTTATAGTTTTCCCTTTAGGTGGTCATTAAACCCTAACTCTGTACCAAATTTCAGCTCTCTGAGTTTATGGGAAGTACTAGTTCTATTTTGATGATCATAAGTGAGTGAGTGAGTGAGTGAGTTTCATAAATGTGAAACTTTGCTTTCGCTTAACATCGGAACTAAATGACCTAGAGACTTGAAATTTTGGATTTTAAGTATGTGATTATAGCTTACTGGATGACGAAAATTTCTGCGTTCGGGTCTTATCCAGAGGTTCTCAAATAGGGGCCTGAAAATGCGGCGAAATGGTTCCAGTAAAGGATGGCACGGCAGGGTTTGCTTCGCGCTCGACTCGGCGGGGGCACTGCCGTGCCCCCCGATCCTGGGACATTCTTCACACACGGTCATCTGATCCCAAACCAAGCAGAGCTTGTACTATGGAAACCAGATAACTGATATAATACACTTATTTTTTGTTTGTAAATACATACATAATATATTTAATTACACCCAGACTCAGGACATACAGACATGTTCATACACACAAATGCATGTCCTGTGTGGGAATCGAACCCACGATCTGCGGCGTATAAGGCGAACCTTAACCAACTGCGCCAACTGTCCCGTCAAAATATAGGATAATATGTATATAGGAACTAGTGATATGATATCACTATTTGTGATAAGATATCACTATTAGTGATAAGGACGTCTGCACTTGAGAACCAATTCTGTTCTAGACTTTGTGTGCTCACCACCTTCGGCCACGTCATCACTTATCAATCGTGAATTTGAGGTCAAACTCAAGCATTCATAGTGAAAACAAAATAAGTAGATTTTCTTCGGCCGATGACAAAATCGACATCCATCAATCATATATGATAAAATAAAACATACGGGATATTTGCATATCGTATTCAAGCATAAATATTCCTCTTAGTATAGCACAAAGCCATTAATGTCGTATGTCGTAAGTAAATACAACATGGAGAATAAACACAAGTTCGGCTAATCATGCTGGTTCTAGCGTCTCAAGTTACGTTAGTCTTGTGTTAGTTGCCTCCCTCGTAGATTTAGGAATACATAATATATTTAGGCAGGAGCTATCATTTTCATGTCTATTCATATTCGTTAAATACTAAATATACCATAATCTCACTAATATTATAAATGGGACAGACTCAATCACGCGTTAACGGCTGAAAATGGCACACAGATATAATATGTTTTGAATTATCAAATAAAGGTGCGTAAGTTTTTATGGATTCGTCATGTTTGTCTGTCTGTCTTTCTGTCCGTCCGTATGTCACAGCCACTTTTTTCCGAATCTATAAGAACTATACTGTTGAAACTTGGTAAGTAGATGTATTCTGTGAACCGCATTAAATTTTTTATACAAAAATAGAACAAAAAAACAAAAAAAATTGGGGGTTCCCCATACTAAGAACTGAAACTCAATTTTGTTTTTTCATCAAACCCATACGTATCGGGTATCTATGGATAGGTCTTCAAAAATGATATTGAGGGTGTGCGCGGGAGACACTTGCAAAGTGGTAAAATGTGTGTCCTCCCCCTGTTACTTCTAAAATAAGAGAATGATAAAACTAAAAAAAAAATATATTACCATGCAAACTTCCACCGAAAATTGGTTTGAACGAGATCTAATAAGTAGTTTTTTTAATACGTCATAAATCGTAAACCGCAATTTACCTTTCATTCAATATTTTTGCCGTTTTTTTTTCATGGCAAAGTTGAGTTAAATAATATATATATATATATATTTTTTTTTCTTTTTTTTTTTTACTTTTTATAGGCCTGTGTTTGGCCGCAATCTCACCATGGTAAGTGATGATGCGGCCGAAGGTGGTAAGCACACAAAGCCTATACATACATATATATATTATACGGAACCCTTCGTGTGCGAGTCCGACTCGCATTTGGCCGGTTTTTTGACAAACACAGGGATTCGCATCGCGCTCGATGTACGTCCACACTTGACATCGCAAGTGACGAACGAAGAGCGGGCTCGGCTCGTGCTCGGTTCGCTTAGCGTAGACGCACCATAACATACTTTGTTTGTATCCCCAGAAAAACACTACCTAGAGAATGTGGGTAAATCTGCGGAACTAAAATTAGTAATGTTATAAAAGCGAAAGGTGGTTTTTGCCCTATGGCTAAACATATTTAGATGTAAGTTGTAACATATTATAAATAGATCATACACGGAATAAAACATAGGATAATTTTTATACCGGGGAAACACTGGATCCTTCGGGAATGCAGAAAGACATCGGGGAAGAAACTTTTCAAGATATAAAACTTATATACCATACAAGAACTTGGCGGTAACTCTCGTAAAGCCTTGTAGCCGACAGCGTACAAGTGAATTTTTCAAAGCCTACATAATATATTCATAAAATACATTTAAATCGTTGGCTTACGGACTGGATGCCCGTTCTATAACTATATAGTCAACTGAAGGTGCTTTCTCGCTCACCGATTTATGCAGATCCGTAACAAAACACAACCAAAATACGCGTAATAATAACAAACATGACATGAAGTAATATGCATAATACTTAAACAACTTCGTTGCACGTGTACCCCACGGACTTGTTCTACAAATAAGTCTTAGAGCTTTGCAAGCAGCCAAGTTGCACCTGCATACTTAGATGGTATTAATGAGAATTTACTTATGTTACATTTGTACTTAAGACATGTTTCTAAACTAAGCAGTGGCTTGAGTAAGTGCAATGACCAATTGTGTAGCTTGATAAGGTCTTTTTGTTTAATTAAATGGGCTTGCGTTTGGCCATTGACCCGCCCATAAGGGACGAAGACGAAGCCTAAGATGGAACACGCTTACCCAGATGAAACCTAATCACTCTGGCCTTGAAAGTCCCTAGATTGTATGAGTCAGGAAACACAGACGCCAGAAGCAAGTTCCACTCCCTTGCTGTCCGCATTATATAATGCAAGCATCGTGCAAGAATCTTGCACGATTTTAGAACGCCTCCTTATAATCTTTAGCCTATTCCATTTTCCTTTCGAGAGTAATTTTATCATTGATTAAAATCTTTTTTCTGCTATGGTATGGTATGGTAATAAGTTAGTAACTTGTCTAAGGCACCATAAGCTTCTTGACACTGACGAGCAACATAAAAAGAAGCCATCTTCAATCACCGTAATCAAAATATGTGGCTTGGCCGTTTCACTACTACAAGAACTATTGAATAACAAAAAGTTATGAACAGTGAATACATTTTTCACCTTACTCCCATGTGACGGTAGCGAAACGGCCAAGCCACATATTTTGACTACGGTGTGTAGAGTTTGTGAAGTTAGGGCTTATAGAGTACGTGCATGTAGAGTTATAAGCTTGGCTCTACATGAGATCTGATAACTTTTTGACAGTACGAGCCATATGTCTTGGCGGCAACATTTTACATAAAAATGTTTTTGGTGGGATTAGCTTGTCATGAAACATTTCCGAAACCACGCAAGATAGTGAAAAGCAACTTTAAAATGTATTTAAAAGCGCTTTAAAATATAAATAAATATCCTGGGACATTCCTCACACACGGTCATCTGATCCCAAACTAAGCAGAGCTATGGAATCCAGATAACTGATATAATACATATACTTTTTGTTTGTAAATACATACTTAATATACATAATTACACCCAGACTCAGGACATACAGACATGTTCATGCACACAAATGCATGTCCTGTGTGGGAATCGAACCCACGACCAGCGGCGCGTAAGGTGAACCTTAAACAACTGCGCCAACTGGCCCGTCAAACTGTAAACCGTATAATACTGTTTTCAAGTATTTTTTGTTAACTTCATGATACTAACTTGTGTGGTTTAGGAGATATGTATTCAGATTTTTTTGGACACTTTGCAAGTGGCTTTTTTATATTGGTTGTCAGTGTAAACAGGGTGAATACGATAATAAATGAAACGTAGGTACGTACAGTACCCTGAGTGTAAAGAATTAACGTTAGTTAACTTTTACTAACGCGTTTGCGTTAACTATAAATTGTGTTGTGCCAATTCCTATAGAGAAATGTCGTAAACGCAAACGCGTTAGAAGCGTTTACTAACGTCAATTCTTTACACTAGGTGTACTGTACTCATAAATATGAACAATTTAGTATGAGACTAACTTCGAAATCACAAAAAAAAAAACAGCTATTCATACATTTTAGCCTAGGGGACATATACCTTTTGTACGACGTTGGTCCCGTACTAAAATGTTCATATTTATGAGTACAGTACACTACACTACACCTACACTATGTTGGATACTGCTCAACTTTAGCAATACTTTTGTGAAGTGAATTACATGAAACTTTGAGCAGTTGTAACTGCTGATACTTCTGTACCCCGGGTGTAAAGAATTGACGTCAGTAAACGCTTACTAACGCGTTTGCGTTTACGACACTTCTCTATAGGAATTGGCACAGCGCCTCTAGCGGAATAGTCATGGTACTAATTTCTCCCATACAAATTTATAGTTATCGCAAACGCATTAGTAAGTGTTTAAGTCTTTACACTCGGGGTACTGTTAGCCTCAGGGCTTCAAAGGGAGAACAAAATTAGATAGTATACAAGTGTCATTGTCCTTTTACATTCGTCCTTTATAAAATGTGCCCTTATATGAAAATATCTTGCTTTTGTATAACACAGTTTGAATATTTTTGCATACAAGATGTGTAGTCGTTCTCATATCGAACATTTCAAGTCAAACAGAGCCGTAAACCGTGACCGAGTTTGATGAAACTCGTAAATCGTATAGATGGATATTTTAGGGTTCATTAAATTGATATATTTATAGTTAGAAGCGTATTCATGTATTGTTAATTTTGATGAAAGCTTGTTATTCTACCTTATAGAATACCGCGGCCAAATAACTTTATGTTGTGTTCCTGCGCGTGAGTAAGGCCAGAGCTCATTGGGTAGGGGGGAAAGGTCGGTAACGCGTGGACAATAGTGGACATCGAACTATTACTCGATTCACGTCAGTGATGCCTCGTGTGTTGCAAGTGTCGATATGGCTACAGTAATCGCTTGCCATCGGGTGGGCCGTAAGCTTTTTTACCGTCTTCGTTGTATAAAACGAAACATATATGTGTGTCTCTCCCATGTGACTGTCTATTAGGGTTCTGTACCTCAAAAGAAAAACGGAACCCTTATAGGATCACTTTGTTATCCGCCTATCTGTTTGTATGTTAATCTGTCAAGACACTTTTTCTCAGGAACGCGTGGACACGCGATGAAAATAATATCAAATTCTCAGTTCCGCAATCCCTTGAAGCAGTGAAAAAATCAAACTTCTGAGTCAACGCAAAAAAGATACAATATAAGCCGCATATTTAGACGATCGCAAGGGAATCAAATCCTATAGGGTACTTCCCGTTGACCTAGAATTATGAAATTTAGTAAGAAGCAAGGTCATGTAGCATAATTAAAGGAAGAAATCTGAAAACCGTAAATTTGTAGTTACATCACAAAAAAATAACATAATCGGAAAAAAGGCGAAAAATCTTCGAGAATGAACGAACTATTTACATACCTACAAGTCTGGACGGAACCCTCGATGCGCGAGTCCGGCTCGCACTTGTTCGGTTTTTTTTTTTAAAAAGGTTACACAAAGCACTTGAAAGTGTAGTAAGTAAATAAAATTCCCGTCACGTTTCCTGCCCGTGTAATACCCCGGGTAATTAACTTCTCAGTAAAGTGAATAATGACAGATCCCCGAGGCGTTTGTTTGCATTTTAACGCGGTATTAAATAAACGAAGATTAAGAAAAAGTTGAGTTTTGAGGCTCCTGAAGGGCTTTGAGAAAGCCATGACGCTAAAGGAAGTGTCGAGAAAATGAATAATACATTTTTGAAGACTGTACCAGCAATATTTTATATATAGGGTGACTGGTAAATAGTAAACGATACTTAGACACATGATTGTACTTATGATAACAAACAACTTTCCCAAAGAAACATTTTTTTTTAAATTTACTTATCACATGAGCCCATAATATTTAGTACCTAACAAGAATAAGAATACACCATCAGCTTTTATTTAATTTAGTTATTTATCCCTATGTGTTTCTTTGGGAAAGTTGTTTGTTATCATGAGTACAATCATGTGTCTAAGTATCGTTTACTAATTACCAGTCACCCTATATAGAATAACTAGCTGTCCCCGGCAGTTTCACCTGCGTTCCCAGGATAAAAGTAGCCTATGTCCTTTTCCATACGAGTATCATAGGCTATGATTGGATCGGGTGATCGGTTGAAAGCATAACAAATAAACTCACTTTCGCATTTATAATGTTAGCAAGGATAAGTTAGGATTAAATGTACCAAAACCTTCTCTTGATCTTCTTATTATCACCGTAAAGTTTTGTAGATATATCTACATATCCGAAGGTACATTCTGCCTCTTGATTCGTTTCACTGAAAAAGTTTGATTTTACATTTTATTTCTATTGTTTCTCCATCGAGTTTTATTTGTTTCTATAAAAACTGTGATCCCGTCATCCAGATAACTTTATTTCAGAAAGAACTTTCGCTTAGAAATAGTGGAGGGATGTTTAGTTCAATGCTTTTTTATTCGATCCAAATTTTATAACTCGAAGCTAGTCAGAACTTTTGTGTATTCTCAACGAATATAAACGATTTTTCAACTATCATTAAGTAAGCTTTTTTTTTTTTTTTTTTTTTTATACAACTAAGTCGTTAAACAAGCATACGGCCCGCCTAATGGTAAGCGGTTACCGTAGCCATATGGACGCTTGCAACACAAAAAGCATCGCTCACGCGTTACCGACCTTTCCCCCTCCCCTATGAGCTCTGGCGACCTTACTCACGCGCAGCTGTATCAAGATTAAGCCATTATTACTGACTTAAAAAAAATGTTTTACAAGAAAAATTTACCGGCATCAAAGTACACTAAGAAGTAATCAAATCTTGATCTGAAGACAATGGGAGCAAACGGTAAGTGTACCGTTCCAAAAAAAAAAGAATTTTCCAAATCGGTTCATAAATGATGGAGTTATGAGGTAACAAACATAAAAAAAATACAACCGAAATGAGAACTCCTCCTTTTTTTTAAGTCAGTTAAAAAGGAGGTTCTCAATGCGATGCGTAACATAAAGGTTAGTAAAACTTTACTCAAATTACCTTTAATAATGTATAATTTGTAACTATAGTTACATAGCGTGACGGCGAGCGGTTAAGGTGTACAAAATTATACGCAACATGCAGTTTGCGTTATCAAGACGTGATCGTGACGTGATCGAGATGGTATCACAACTTGTTATAGGTGTCGGTTTAATTATTTCAATGGCTTTTAATTACATGGTTTATTAAATTGTAATATTATTAAAAAAGTACAGTTAAATTAAATTTTACTGACATTCCTATATTCGTTATGATGAAGTCTTCTATGACATTAAAACAAACCTATAATAATAAAATATAATAAGTTTTTGTTAAAAAAATAATTTTTAATACAGGCTTTTTATGGTGACTGTACTTTTTTGTTGACTGTACTTGCATTGTCATCCAATATACTAATGTATATCAAATTTCAGCTCAATCGGACACTGGAAAGTATGTCAAATTTAACTTGCAAAATTCCATTACAGATAACGGGACAGGTGAAAGTAAATAAAAGCTTGTAAAAATGCATATTAATATTATTCGGAATCTACGAAAATATTAAATGTTTATGTTACGTAGGTTGCTGTTACGAACCTCGTAGCAGCTCTACACCGTAGGCGGTCTACATCGTAGAATATTAATTCTTCAGTTTGTTTTGAGAGTTGATAGACGTAGTAAATCTTGATTTTTATTTGGAAGATAAATTATGTTACTTTTTCAGGCTTTTATCTAGACATTGATAAGAAAATTGAGCTGGAAACTAACTGGGTTTTGTATTTTTCAATTTACCATGAAAAATTGAGGCTTCACACACTGAATTTGGGGGCCCTATTTGAGAACCCAAAAACCATCGAGAAAAACGTCCAACCACAAATTCATTTTTATCGTGCCTTTTCTTTTCCATCAATTAATCTATTCTACCCGATTCAATTTTATATGGGACTGAGTTATTACAGTGCAGAAACATGTAGTCTTTTAATTAAAACACAGCGTGCTTCTTTTTACTCCGTGAATCCATTGGATCCTTCGGGGAAACCTTTTGGACGGTAAATAGTATTCTATACAAATATTATAAAGTGATAAAGTTTGTATGTTTGCATGTAGGTATCTTCAGAACTACTGAACCAATTCCGAATATACTAATAAGGAACTACATTATCCGAGTGCTAAAGGCTATAGTGTTTTTATCACGGAAACGCGGGGTAAAGCTATTGTTTTATAAAACACCGGAACTATGCTCGTTATGTATTATCCTAACTAATATTATTAATGCGATAGTGAGTTTGTTTGTTACGCCTTCACGCCTCAACTACTTAACGGATCATCATGAAATTTATCATGCAGATAGCCAATGGTATGGAGAAGGACATAGGCTAGTTACTTTTTATCCCGGGAACGCGGGTGAAACCGCGAAGGACAGCTGGAAAGTGACACCTATTGCCATTAGCATAGATTACTAAAATGTTGCTGAACTTGCAAACCTTTACATGGCTTATGAGTAGGTATGCAACGCATATGAATATTATTCAGATTCGTTTGTTTTACGAATTTTCATATTCATCTATTTGTGTACATAGTATTTTCATTTCATTTTTTTTTTGAGTGAAACGGAACGCAACGCCCTGACACGCCGCCGCACCGAGTCGTTTCCTTGTGGTGACTGGTGATTTCCCATATATCCTTGCTATGAAGCGCTCGTGGTGTAGCATGATTAGTCGTTCTTAATCGAACGGCAAAGTTAAGCTACGCCTGTCGTGGTCGGTACCTGGATGGGTGACCGCCTAGTGGTATTTCAAATCGAGCGTTCTGTGCTTCGGAAGGCACGTAAAGCCGTTGGTCCCGGTTATCACTTAATTGTGATAGTCGTTAAGCTAGTTGGATGCCTCCTAGGCGGCTTGAAAAATTCCAACAGTAGATTGACCACTAGCCTACCTCCACCGATCCGCAGTGGGCACGCGTGGTGGAGTATTGCCCATTCCCTTTCACCTTCATTTGTGAAAGGAGGCCTGTGCTCAGCAGTGGGACATTATAGGCTGGTGATGATGATCCTTGCTATATTAGTATAACCCAGCTAATTGATGTCTATTTTCAATGGTGAGCAAGGTACACACAGAGAACAGACACCGTAAAACTTGCAAATACTTGGTATTAATTATTAGGGTAAAATAAAGATATTTTTAAATCAAAATTTGTTATTATTCGTATTTGGCAAATAATAATTTGATATTCTAATTCTAATTCGCTAAAGTATTATTCGTTGCATCGCTACCTAGGACGTAATGTAATCCATCTTCCGTTTGTTTTGTGTACCATGGTGTCTCAATAATGATACTAGTACAGTATTACCCAACTGATATGGCGCGTCGTGAATCTTCGTTCGCACAGAAAATAAAGTATGGCCCCGGAGATTAACGAAAGAATGCTTAAAACTTACAATCGACGTTAGATCACTATTATAAGGTTCATAATACACTGCAGCTGTTAGTCCCGTCTCGCTCGCAAGTCACGCCCACCGCACGGCGCGCGCTAACATGGCAGCAGCTGCCGACCAATAGCGTTTCCCGCGCTTTGAAAATGTATCTTCTGCGCAGGTACATCGGTAAGCCATATTAATTGGGTACTACTGTAAATTATTTAATTTCTTGATGGAGCATGCTGTCCTTTTCATTACAGGACAGGCTTTTGCCTCTGAAAAGAGAATAATTTTAAAGTATAATAAACAATAAGAAAACAAAAATACTACGGGTAATATATAAATATTCTGATATGATAGATGAATCAGCAATGTATTCGTAGCACTACTATCACATCAAAGTATGTACAGCGAGTACTACCTATGTACGAGTATGTATGTATGCCGCTTAATTGCTAAAGAGCAAGTGTTAAGAGATGGCGATCTAAATAGTTGTTAAACTATGTAAGCAGTGAGTCGCACGGACGAACATTATGGTGAGTCCATGCTACGCGAACCGAGCACGAGCCGACCCACGAACGAACAGAATTCATTCGTTGCTCGCGATGTCAAGTGTGGACGTTATAACGATCCTACAACGAGCGTGATGCGAATCCCTGTGTTTGTGAAAAAACTGACAATCGGGCGGAGCGCAGTCGAGCGCGAGACGAATGCTCGTTCGAGGCTTGCAAGTCCGTCCACGCGAAGTGAACAACGAACAAACAGAAATTGTTCGTTGCTCGCAATGTCAAGTGTAGACGTTACATCGAGCCTACAACGAGCGCGATGCGAATCCCTGTGTTCGTGAAAAAACTGATAATCGGGCGGAGCGCAGTCGAGCGCGAGACGAATGCTCGTTCAAGGCTCGCAAGTCCGTTCACGCGACGCGAACAACAAACGAACCCTGTTCTGTCGTAGCTCGGCTCGTCCTCGGTTCGTATAGCATGGACGCACCATGTTTCCTAGTTTCCATGGAACTTCAAAAAGGTCATGCGTTACAGGGATTGTTCCTCGATGCAGATGCATGATATATATTACTACGAGAGTATGGTATACACACTTTCCGTGGAAAATCTATTTGAAGTTCATTGAAAAACCATTTAAAACATCTTATTTCACGAAATTTTATTTATTTTTGGGTTCACTGTTTCCTGACAAATATTTATTACTAGTTGTCCCGCGCGGTTTCACACACGTTTCGGGATAAAAAGTATATGTCTTTCTCCATACCATATGCTATCTGCATACCAAATTTTATCGCAATCAATTCAGCGTGAAAACGTAACAAACAAACAACACATTCGCATAGATAATATGAGTTAATATAAGATTAGTTAACTTTAAAGTATTTTGTGTTTATTTCATCATTTATTATTATTTTATATTTTTTCATCATCTTTTCTTGCCATATTCTCGGTCAGGTATTTAACGATGATGTTTAATGTGATACTCTTTATGCTCGTCACTTAGGCAGTTCATTAAGACGCAGTTTAAAATCTAATCCAAGCGACACGTCCGCGGGCAATCTGACTCTAGAGAACTTAATTCTGCACTAATTTGAAGTCAGTTTCGTGACGAAATTGAATGGGATTGCCTACGTGAGCCAACGGCATGTAACTACCGGGACGGAAGCCGGCATCTTGTGCAACATTTGTGTGTTGGGACATATGTTTGGTGATTATAGCCGATAGCTCGCTCTAATAAGCTAGGATTCTGCGAACTTGGGCTTTACACAGAAGGAATATATTGTGAGGTAACTGGATAACACACTAGGCTATTTGAAACCTTGAATTATTGAAGGATTAGGACTTGGTTCAGACCCATTTTTGGTTCCAAATTAGAAATTCCATATTAACGCAGATATATAGGCATGGAGTGAAGGGTCAATCAATGTAAAAAAAAAATATATTTTTTATTTTGTTATAATACAGTTTGACATATAATATGCACTCATTCATGCAAATACACACACACCTAAACACAAACACCCACACACCCCCACACGCAAACACTTAAGTATTCCTTTTTCATTAGTTTTGTATAGAATTAAATTATCTACACTGTCTTTACATATTTGTTGTTTTAGTATCGAAATGCAAATTTTATTCTTAAAAATTGTAATTCTTTTTAATTTAAACTTTTTATTTTGTTCTATAAACCCTAACACTAAATTTTAAGGATAATAATGAAACTCTGTAATTGGCAAATTAACAACACAAAATGTTATGCTAATATTATTTGAAATGCTGTAGTAGCTTTTTGATTAAATAAATATATATTTTTAATGTGTTCTACGCCCAACTATTTTTGATGTACTATGAAATGAAGGTAATTTAACGTGGCAACCAATTACAGTGAGAGGCAAAAAGGAGCCGGCACAAGGTAATTAGGCGCCGAACAAACGTTTCTTCCCCTAATGCCCGGTTGGTGACAGGCTAACGAGCGACTGACGGGTGTTATAATATATTTACCTACTGATGCTCTTGCTACTGAATTTATTAGAGGCCGTCTGCTAACTTGTCAACCTGTTGTTACGATATAAGATCTTGGAGTTGACAATAAGCGTAGGCAATAAAGGGTATACAATAAATATGAAATTAATTCATAATTAACATTCAAAATCATTCATTAAATAATTTATTGAAATAGACCTTCGCAGGCACTTATGAAAAGTCTGACTCTAATACTGTTCGGAAAGTTGCATTTTCTGAGATGAACCGGCAATAAACTCAGCAATTACTCTTATCAAAACAAGCATAGATTAATTACATTATAATATTTACATTCTAATCGCACTGACAACAATTGCGTACCCTGGCGCGGCGGGATATTTATTTAAATACATTCCATTATTCAATAATTTTCTTAAAACATGTTGCCTCTATGGTTTATACACTAACACTAGTTTGGCATATTTGCAAGAAAATATCCTGGAGAAACCTATCTAAAATAAAAACGGAAGGTCCGTGAAGTCCAACATCTGTACCGGGCCCGCGTGGACTTAGTCTCTAATTCCCCCTGTGAGTTCCCTTTGTAATATAATGGATTGTATCCTGGAACCCCTTTCATGGTGGTACAAGAGCTGTATATTAAAGCCAGTCGTAACATAGACATGTCATTGCATTCTATAATGACACTAAAATATAACTATTCATACCAGTTATATACAAATAAAGAAGTGGAGTTTGTATGTTTGGATGTAGGAAGTAATCTCTGGACCTAATGTTCAGATTTTGAAAATTCTTTCTTATCGGCAATTTTTTATCCCGGAAATGTGGGTGAAACCGCGGGGAACAGCTAGTAAGCTGTGCATCAAAATTTTGGTAAAACGGTAAAACATGTATGTAACTCTAAATAACGTATCATCTGCGTATTTTGACTATTTTTTTGTTCTATAATATAATCTAAAGTCAAAAGCCGGGTACTAATAATTCCGTCAAATTATGTTCAATAGAAGTACTGTGTTAAAAACCTTCACATGACATCACAGAGGGAAGCGAGGTATACGCTCGTCTGACGGGGCCTTATTTTAGATAGTGTCTTTCAAACGTCCTCCGCGCTTCGAAAGATTTACGTACCTTATTTGCGACTAGGGTGACCAACGACGAAAAAAGCTTTGACCAAAAACCTCATAGAACCAAAGATGTTCATGGAGTTATCACAACGCATAACAGAACTAAAAGTGTGAGTTACTTTGTTATTTAATTGAATATTGATCAAAAATTTTTTCAAATGTGTTTAATTGCATTTTACTTATTAAATGCGATTAATATTAAACCTTCTTTAGTGCGCAATAAAGCTAGTTCTTGTACACTACATAGCTATAATTTATCAGGCGATAAATATAAAATGACTCAAACGCATATATTTTTTGATGTTTTTTTCCATTTTTAGTCGAGCCATCGGATACCATTAAAAGTTACATTTTACTTATACTTATTTTATTTTACTTGTTACATAATAATAATAGTACATTATGATACATGTGTGCAAAGTTGGATATTAACACTCGAGGCGGTATTAAGCTCGTGAGCCGCAGGCGAACGCGATAAGTGAGCCGAGAGTGTCAAATGAATGCAATGCCGAATCAATGCACACACGTGTCATACGACGTTTTTCAACACACTTGCGAGGAAAAAACAGACTTGTATTTTTTTTTTGTAGATTTCTGATAATAATCAACCACACAATGAGAACGTTAACAAATATGGCGCGCAAGTTTTTTTTTGACAGCCGTGAGCTGTCTACTATTATACCCGTTTAAATTAAGAATGCTCGGTCTACACACATATCACTTGCAGTGAGGTACAAACTTATCATAATCGGAATTATACCTATCATAAAACTGTGCGGTAATGTAAAGTAAAAAGCACTAGTGCGTAATAAGCTGCATTAAGATACTAAAAACGGTGCAATAAATGTCACTTTACGAACGAGTGTGTTGAAAATAAAATAATATATATTTTGCAGTTTTTATGAAAACAAAGTGTGGTCTCAGGCCACCCTACCCGTGTGTTATGGTGGCCTAGGAGTGCGGAAAATTTCAAGCATATCAGTACCGGCGTTTCTATCCTCGGTATACAGTGTGGGCAACCTCGTCAGTTCTGTTTTGGACCCTTCTATTGGATCTGTTGAGGTTTCTTACCTGTCCGATGCTAGAGACGCCTGGCAGGCAGCTTGTCCAGGCACAAATATTCCGACCTTGAGTCACTCTCAGAGAGCGTGGGACAAGCCTCTTTGTGAAAAAACCTGGCAAAATTTATTTTCTAACTTTTCTATAGATACAGACCGCGCGCGCTTGTTAGCTGTCTCTCAGAGTGACTCAGGTCACTGGCTACAAGCTATTCCATCAACAAATACTGGAACAATGTTAGACCGTATAACATTAAGTCTGTGTATTTGTCTTCGTCTTGGTTGCAGGACCAATCAACCTCATCGCTGCCGCTGCGGAGATCTCGTCAACGAGCTCGGCCACCATGGGCTTTCGTGCTCTCTAAGTGCTGGTCGAATATCACGGCACTCGGCTATTAACGACATTATCCGCAGGGCTCTTGTTGTCGCTAACGTGCCTTCCGTACTGGAACCAGTCGGTATTGCGCGGGGCGATGGCAAGAGACCGGATGGTATGTCTTTGATCCCTTGGAGTGTCGGCAAGTCGCTGGTGTGGGATGCCACATGTGTCGATACACTCGCGCCATCTCACTTACCGGCGACTTGTAAAGCTGCAGGGGCAGCTGCGGCCAGTGCGGAAAATTCAAAATTCAAAAAATACGCATCGATTGGACCCAACTATATTTTTGTGCCTTTTGCGGTCGAGACCATGGGACCGTGGGGGTCCGAAGCTCGCCGTTTTGCTCGCACCTTGTCATCAAAATTGATCGAGACCTCCGGAGACCAGCGGGCGGGGAGCTTTTTCCGCCAACGCGTCAGCTTGGCTATCCAAAGAGGAAACGCTGCCAGCCTTCTGGGAACCCTGCCGTTAATCGGAAGCAGCGGCAGGCTTGAGGAAATTTTCTATATATAGATTGTATTTTGTACATATTTGTTGTAAATAAAGTTTTGTAGGATATATATAAATTATTATAAATGCAAAACGTTTGATATTGTTGTTATTTGATATTTTTACCTCAAGACGCCTCAACAGATTAACCCCCTTATTCATAATCGCTTTTTACCCGACTGACCCGGAAGGAGGGTTATTAACTAAATCAGTGTAAGCGCCTTTGCACATTATAAGAAAATTTCTTGTGTCTGATCAGACATGTCTTATAAGACATTCAGTCGCACTGGTTCTTATATGAGACCGTGCACATTACAAGAAATTTTTTCTTATGTCTGATCAGACACGCGTCGTCGTCGGCTGCATATTCGACGTCGCGCCTACGCAAGACGTCTTGCTTAGACACGACATGTACTCATATATGGAAACTAGTTCGCGCGTGCACATTCGTCGTGGCTGCGTCAGCCAAAACAACTATAGTGTCCACGCTTTTATTTCGTGTTTAGAATGTTAATTTATTTATTTTATTTAAATCAGCTCAATTTTAATTTTAATACAATAACTTTTATTTTTATTACTGTTTCATTTTTCATGTAACCCAGTTATGTTATTTTTGTAAAGTTAAGAAGTGGATTAATGTTGTTTGAATAAAATGAATAGTAATTTTTATTTTTTACGTTAGTTAAACTTTTATCAAACATGTAATGTTACATGAGTAAAATAAAAATGAATATATTGAACATTTAAGCTCTATAGTCTCATTGATTCTTGTCATATTTAATGGATGTATCCAATAATGCCTACAACTACGACCGTTTTCTATGTCTATGGTACAAGTCAATCACTGTAAACTCTGTCGTCTGTCCATTTGGTACGCGTGTATTGTCCGTCCGTGAAATATGGTTACAGACAGCGGATAAGACGTCGTGCATGAATGTGTACGATGAACCAGACAAGAAATTTGTCTTGTCGAACGGTCGTGTCTGATAATGTGCAAAGGCGCTAATAGTGTGCCCCGTCTCACTCTTTCGATCACTTAATGTCAAGTGTCAGATAAATACTAGCTAATCAACGTTTGACAACTTTATTATGAATAAGGGGGTAAGTAATCAAGGTTCAATTTAGGACTTGTACTATTTTTTTTTTATATCTTTATTTACAACAAATATGTACAAAATACAATCTATATATAGAAAATTTCCTCAAGCCTGCCGCTGCTTCCGATTAACGGCAGGGTTCCCAGAAGGCTGGCAGCGTTTCCTCTTTGGATAGCCAAGCTGACGCGTTGGCGGAAAAAGCTCCCCGCCCGCTGGTCTCCGGAGGTCTCCATCAATTTTGATGACAAGGTGCGAGCAAAACGGCGAGTTTCGGACCCTCACGGTACTATTATTTATTCTGTGACGCTAGTAGATTATAACCTGGATTATACGTAAAAATTCGGACGCATGGTGATCCTATTTACGACTGACTTTTACAAATATAGGCTTATTTAAACATACTGTATGGCTTTGGGTGACAGTTTGATTGGGTTCGTTTTCTAGTAAACTATCAGTTTATTTATTGAAACATTGAGTATTGCAACTACTTATTGTAGTCACTTGATAGGATATTTGATATTATGTGTACCTACATAGATATTTTTATTTTTTACTACTAAGGTAGCATACAACCCGCCTGATGGTAAGCGGTTATCGTAGAC
Organism: Polyploca ridens; assembly: GCA_951394255.1. Lineage (NCBI taxonomy): Eukaryota > Metazoa > Arthropoda > Insecta > Lepidoptera > Drepanidae > Polyploca > Polyploca ridens. The sequence continues at coordinate 30,048 of CATOBL010000235.1, read as the reverse complement.
TATACATGTTAGCTACTCTGCACCTATCATTCGCGCGTTGTCGGCTGTACAAAAATCTCATCATGTCCTTTTTGAAAAACCCTATGCCGTACTCCCTTGGGAAATCATTCCATAACCTGAGCGGCGAGCTCGGTGCGAGGGGTGCGAAGGTACATGGTAACCGTGTGCATCAAGTCAAGTAATTCCTTAGAATACGGTCCGTTGTAAAAGCGGTAGAACACTGAAGGAGGCAGTCCCTCCTTAGTTTTAGGGGTATAAAACCGCTTTAGTGAGCTCGGGATCGTTGACAAATCTAATGGCACATTGCTGCACCGAGTCAAAAGGCCTATGCTTGTATCGGTAGTCCTGCCCACAGATAGCATTCCATATGAGGCCAGACTTGCAACTTACAAAGTTGCAGTCTTTGCCCCAATATTAAGTATTGCTTTACTCACTTTTCGAATGATTAAATCAAAGAAAGAATATCATCGTCCAACAAAAATTAAAACCCGCCGAGTGCGAGTTAGGGTTCACTATCTAAGGGTTCCTAGCATATTATTAAACTAGGTATTTACGGTAAGTAAGTAAGTAATAAAAGAAACAAAAAAAACCCGACTGCGTAAAACATAAATTAAATGAAAAGAGAAAAACAAGCTCTTAAATCTATAGAATTTTGAATATAACTTGAATTTTATAAGGTACTGCAATCGTCTTAGTCAAGACGAATCTAACGATACCTCATATTGTTAAATCCATCAAGCCGTTTAGGCTGCAGAGCGGCACAAAGAAATAGACATACATACATACATACATACATACATACATACACTCGAAAAACATAACCCTCCTTCCGGGTCAGTCGGGTAAAAAAAGGTAAAAATTGGAAAAGTTTCGTGAATAACTGAAGATGCTTTTTTCTATGGAACTTATTTATCCCTGACGAAACGCATGCGAAACCACAGGGGACAGCTAATCCTAACTTAATATTATAAATGCGAAAGTGAGTTCGTTTGTCTGTTACGCCTTCACGCATCAACTACTCAACAGATCGTCATGCAGATAACCTATGGTACGCAGAAGGACATATGCTATTTTTTCTCCCGGGTTACGCGGGTAAAACCGCGGGGGACTGCTAGTTCTTTATAAAGTACAGTAGAACACTTTGAAGCTACATCAACGTCCGCCTACGAGGAGGTTGCATTTTATTTATTTTCCTCTTTCGCTACAGACAGACACTACACTCATTTCAGATAGTGTCGCTCACGCGTCTACCACGTTTACCGGTGAACTTGCGCTCTGCGCATTGAAATAGCCTTTTGAGTTTATTTTTGTTATAAAGTATTAACTTTTTAATTGAATAATAAATTATTATTATTCAATTTTGAGTTTCATATGCTTTTTCAATACCTCTCATGATTTATCACTGACCAAGGATATGCATATATCATTATACAATATTGAATACAATGCTTCAATCGCGAGGTTTGTGCTCTTTTCCGTTCATGGTCAGATTATGATCAAATTTATATGGAACCACCTCGATATTTTTTTTTATTTTTTATTTTTTATTTTTTTTTTATTTATTAGAAACGAACAGTCACATACAAAATATATATATACTAAAATAAAATCACAAAAAGACCTAAAGTTTCCTAAAAGATATACAAAAAAGATAAATACCTAGCAGCACGATTAATATATAGTAAATATGGAACAGAATAATACAAATATAAAGAGAGAGAAATAAAGATAATATACTAAGCACAATATACAAATATTATTATATAAGATACACCTGCCTTAATTTTTTTGTTGAAGAACTAAGGGGTGATGAGAAAATGTCAATTTCCAATAAACTGTCGTTATAACAGCTACATGCACGTCGAAAAAAGGAATTTTTTGCATATTTTGTCCTGCAGGGGCTAATATAAAATAGATTTTTTGAACGTGAGGGGACGCCACGTGGAACTTTGAAGCTAATTTCCTGAAGTAAACATGGTGAGTCAATTTTGTTTGTTAATATTTTAAACAAGAATAAAATGTCTAAATATTTTCTACGAAGCTCTAGAGATGTCATCTTATGCCTTAAAGAAGAGATGCTTACATTTTCGAAGGTCAGTCCGGTGCGATAATCAAGTGATTTTATAAATTTGTCCTGAACCTTTTCTAACCGAGATACATGAACAGCGTAAATAGGGTTCCACACCACACTTCCAAATTCCAGAATGCTCCGTACATACGCATTATATAAGATCTTTAAGGTATCAGCACGCTTAAAAGGCTTGGACACTCTTAGAATAAAACCCAACTGCTTAAAGGCCCGTTCGACTATACTATCAATATGCATATTAAATGTTAACTTGGAGTCCAGGATTACACCTAGATCTCTAATATGGCTAACACGATTTACAGGCGTTCCATTAAAATTGTAAAGGTAGTTTATAGGATCTTTTTTTCTAGAAAAGGATATTGTATAACATTTATCGAGGTTAAGGATAAGTTGATGTTTAATACAGTATTTATAGAATGTTTGGATAGTGTGGTTTAAATCTTGGCAATCAACTACGGATTTGATAATTTTGAAAATTTTGGTGTCGTCGGCATAAAGTAAATGATTTGACCCTACCAGTGAAGTACCAATATCATTTATGTAGAGATTAAACAATACGGGACCCAGGTGAGACCCCTGGGGGACTCCTGAACTAATGGGTAAAAATTTTGAGGTGTATCCTTTAACCACTACAGCCTGACTCCGATTTCGGACGTAAGATTCCAGCCACCTAAGCAGATCACCGTGTATACCGGCCCTTTGTAGCTTCGATATTAAGTAATTATGTTTTATTTTATCGAATGCTTTTGAAAAATCGGTATACACAGCATCCACCTGATGACCAGAGTCCAATGCCTTTAAAATAAAATCAGTATAAGTAGTTAAATTTGTATCGACACTGCGCCCACTGAAAAAACCATGCTGATGAGGTGTTATATATCGCGATATTGCAAAATTTAGATTACGAACAACAAGTTTTTCAAAGATTTTTCCAAACTGACAAAGTTTTGATATCGGTCGATATTGTTGCACATCATGTTTATTACCACTTTTATGTATAGGCGTAATCAGTGCTTTTTTCCAATAATCGGGAAAATGACCCTCAGAGAGTGACTTATTGAATAGGTAGGTAAGAGGTGAACTTAACTCTTTCGCTGTTCTAGAGATGAATAGTGGATGGATACCATCGTGACCGGAGCCCTTAGTAGTGTCAATATTTTTCAAGAGCTCAAGTACTTCATATTCTGATACACGAACTGAACTCAGGTCTACATTTGTATTTATTATATCTGTTGATGAGTCAGTACCATAAGAAGTGGAAATATCATCATTTATAAAACAGAATTAAAATATTCGTTAAAAAAGTTACATATGTGTTCTCCTTGAGAGGACGACTGCCCATTGAATGTCATTGTTTCGGGAACAGGATTAACAGAAAATTTTGATTTTATGAACGTCCAAAAATACTTGGGGCATCTGGAAATATTTTCTTCTGAAAACGTTATATATGCATAGTAACATTCTCTTTCTACCCTTTTCTCGCGTGATCGTAAAAGCTTAAAAGCTTGGTAATCAAGCGGATTCTGATACATTTTCCATTTAGTGTGTAATTTACGTTTACTTTTTATTATTTTTATCAGAGCCCGAGAGTACCAAGGAGGATAAGAACTACTGCTAGATATTTTTCTTTTAGGTATATAGTTATCAATTAAGCTATTTAAAACAGAGTAAAAGTATGAAACAGATTGTTCCATGTTAAAACGATTTAAAATATTCCAGTCGATATCACAAAGTCCTTCCTTTATTTTGTTATAGTCGCCAGCATGAAAAATTAATTTATGTCTAATATTTTCTCTAAGATGAGGACTACTACTAAACGACATAGATAATAACAAAGATTTGTGATGTTGATCTTCTGGAGTAAGTGGCTGGGAACATGCCGAGACTACACAGTTAGCGTTACATAATACTAAGTCCAAAACCCGTCCATTTATATTAGTACATAAGTTAAACTGTGTCAATTGAGTCGTGGCAATAAATTCAGACAATATTTCAGCTTTTCTGTCATTATTTGTGCAGATAAATGGTATATTTGTGTCAGGGTCTAGGGAACAGGAGGCATGTGAGATATTGTAATCACCCACCAAAAGGAATAATTCATCAATGTTGTTATTAATTTTATCAGACGCATTGTCAAAAAATGATTGCAAAGAGTTCAAGTGATCATTGTTATGTGGAAAGTAAGAGATGTACCGTGATATCATAGGTACAGTTTAAATTAAACATCCAAATCGCATAATCCGTTTCCGAGTAATCGGTGAACATACATAAAAAAACATACGAGAAGAACATAGAACCTCCTCCCAAAATGTAATAAAATCTCAAGTGCAGCTGCCTAAGCTCACCTTACATTGCAGCGTTCTCGTCCTGGGTCCTCGAAAAAGAAGAAGTCATCAGGGCAATCTATAATCAATTTATCCGAACTTTTATTGCAGCCAATCTAGGCAACCAGTAGTTCTTTGTCATTTAATTAATGAATGAATAAATAATTAAATAGAGGTTTTCTTCGTCAAAACTGAATATTGTAGAATGTACAGTTGTCTTTGATATTTGGTACATGCGCAAAATTCAAAGAGCTTAAAATAAATTGAAAAAAATGTATTAGTTGCGAGTAATCGATTTTATTGGAACGATTAAACGACAAAAAATAAAAATAACTTAAAAACTACAATGCTTGAAGCATTGTTTGATTTGTTGCTCAGCGGAGTCAGTGGTGAGTCCTCAGTAATTGACGTAAAATACCATATTAGTGATGCACGAACTATCGATGTCATCCGTGATTTTAGGCAACAGTGATTCCAAATGCTTGTGTCAAAAAAGGTATACTGTAATACCATAGAAATTCTTCCGACCTTTAGGGAACAAGTGGTCCCTACTTAATTTGGGAGAGAAATCGGAACTCAATGCCTCTGGCCTTATAAAACAACTTTTATACCATACATTACCCTGGTTATATCTTGGACGTAGACTTTATTACTGAGTAATAGAGGTGGATCTGGAATGCCGAGTTTGTTTTACAATGGTTAATGCTTTTGCTGGCTATTCGATACGTGATATCCTGAACTTTGCATGGAAATTTTGTTATGATATTTGTGTTATCATGATATTTGATTTACGCGATATGAAGTTAGTTTTGTTGGGTTTCGACAGATATATTGGCCATTTAAGCTGTTATAATAACTTTTTCGCTAGCAACCCAAACGGACATCATAACGATTGATTTACTGCCATACTTCGTCGTCAATTACAATTTAATGGCTCATTAAAGTATCTCCATCTTCGTTTAATAAACAGCTATAGAAAGGGACAGGTATAGTCTCTAAGTACGTCTTTAAAGTTCTGCTCCCTAAATATTCCTTTAATTGCTAATCACCTGTCGTTTTGCTATAATAACCACTTGGTCCGAGCCCTGTGCCCCGGGCCTATTTAATTTTAATTGAAGGACGACGAACTTAGTTTCGGGAAGCGAGAAGCATATTTAATGGATAGTCTTGGGACAAACCCAGATCTTTACCGTAGTCTTTAGAAATCGATGCTGATGTTTCATGAATTATGCTATTCTCTTTCCATCCCATTTTCACATAATGAACACTAATAAGTTGTCATTTAAAATTCTTTTGTATAAGATAAGCGCTCCTTAAGTAAGTTTTTTAAGGTGGCGTTTCAGTATTTGGTCGGTAGGGATTGTCATAAGTGCCGTACAAGATGGAATAAGCCCTTTGGTTTGGGATGGTACATGGACTGTCACACTCACGTTATCCCTTCCAGTTACGTCTATTGGTGGCGGCACCAACCCGGCGCAGCAGGTGCCTCAAGTTTGGTGGTCTACAGTAGACTAAACATTTTTATGAGCCTCATATGGCATTGGGAACATGAGGGCTATCTTGTTTAAAGAGATCTCCTATCGTCATGTTGACGGGAGGGAATTCACATTTATCATGGTAATGCTGCCAGATTTCTTGGCATATTCTATAATTTATTATTACCAAGTTTACGCTCCATATTTTCACCTGCGTTCATGATAAAAATAACCCTGTTTTTCCAATGCGTTCCAACTTCGTTACGAGTGGTTCTGCCATTTAGGCGTTCGAATTTATATCATTATATTAAGTAGGTAGTATGGTGTTATTTCCATTATTAATATAATAGTATTATAATTTGAAAATGTCTAAATCTTTTAATATCCTCAACTTTGTGACTTCAAATAATTTTACCAAGAAAAATCACCGACGAAGAATCTCAGTGCTAGCTTTTGTATTTATGAAAGTTGCCTCATGAAAAGAGTATAAGGCTTCAAAATGTCCGACATTTATGTGTGTTCAGCTAACTTGAAGGAATGGCTCTCGGGGAAGTGGCTTTTCGCCGATTTAAAAAGTCTTTATATGATTCCTTAAGGGATAACCTCCGCGAACGAGTTTTCTGCTTCAATTCTGAATAACATAAACTTATTGGATTGAATAACTATAATTTATTTACTTGCAGCCAGTGAAAGTGGCCGGAGCTTAAAAGGGAATTGAACGATTTTGAATATGTAAGGCAGGTGTCTTCCCGCACACAATGACAAAGAAAAAAACAACGGGTTGCACTCCGGGAGTGCCGGCAGAAGTGAAAACTTGAATATTAACGTTGTGCATTTTTGAAACTAGACATTTTTGACATAGTGTTTTTATACAAGGGAAAGCTAGTTCGAGATACATGTACATATAATACTTTTGAATAAGATTTTTTTATTAACTTAAAATGGGAACAAAAATAGTACCTACCTTCCTGCTAGCTAGAGAATATTATAAGAATTTGAACATAACCCCAGTATAACTACAGTCTAAATTGCAACTACTCTCCCTCCGTCTTACGAATTTTCGATCGGGGTCGCGTGACATCTGACGCGAGTTTAACATTTTTTACCCATCCCAAAAAGTGCACAACGCCGCTAAAGAAGTTTTCACTTCAATAATTCTAAAACGTGATGTGTCTATTAAGTTGATTGTTCGTGGCAATCAACGTCTTTCCACGTGCCTATTCCTGTTGGTGCTAGCTATATGACCTTTACATAGTCATCGGGGGACAAAGGGCGAGGGTGTATTTTAAGATTTCTTGTTTGCCTGCGGCGTGAGAGCCCAAACAATAGAAATGAAACTTTTTAATAATTTATTACGGAACCCTGAAACTCGCGAGAAAATATCATGACATTCAGTGTATTTAGCTGAAACAAACACTCGTTTTAATTATTTAGTTACAATGTACCCACTCATGCGACGCGTGTATAAATAAATTCACGCTACAGTCGCCGTAATATCCTCAACAATTAATTATACTACAATTCTTCTCCATTTTTAAAGTTTATTTTGTTCTAGGAATAGTAATTAAGTTGAGTCTTGTTTAATGTTGTCAGTGCGATTAGAATGTAAATATTATGTAATGAATCTAAGCTTGTTTTGAAACGAGTATTGCTGAGTTTATTGCCAGCTGTTCTCAGCAAATGCAACCTTCCGAACCGGTATCAGAGTATTAGAGTCAGACTTTTCATAAGTGCCTGCGAAGGTCTATTTGAATAAATGATTTTGAATTGAATTGAATTTGAATTGATGTTAAAAAAACATGATTAACAAAGAAGTTTTCAATTAAATGTAAGAATTTGGAGGACGTTAAATTATCCCAACTTCAACTTACCGCGAAAGCGGAATTTAGTGTCTGCCTGTAAGTTCGTAACTCACTTAGACCTAAAAATTATAATCCCATGAAGAAACAATGATATCATTGTCAATATTTAAAGAACGGAAACGGTGTAAAATTAAAAGAAATTGCAAATATGAAAACATTTGTGGAGGATACACGACCTAAATAAAACCTTCCCTGTGAAAACCAGAACCATAGATGTATTACGCATGGAAGTGGTAAAAACCCTGTGGAAAGCTTACAAAGAGCGTAGTTATACTTATATGAATTGTAAGGTAATAATTAGGTATGTCACAGTTTAGATGGATGTTTGCTTTACTCACATAAGTCATTTACGGGGTGAGGATCTCGTAAACAATAAAATTGCCTGGTATAACCTAGAATACTAATTAAAACATTTTTTTTCTGCCTGAACTACACCTCGTCAGCTCACACCGAGTCGCGACGTGACGCATTTTAGTGAGAGAATTCCATGTCCTTTTTGTGTAGCACACATGCAGCGAGTGGTGAGGCCATACTATTAGGAGTACTGTTACGCCATTTCGTTGCGGGCGACGAAGCACGACGTTAAATTGAGCAACGATAAATTCGCCAGGGGGGTCCCTTCCCTGTGATGAGTGTCCTTCTTTACGTACTAATAGTAACTATTATTTCCTGAAACGCGGGTGCAACCTAGATGAATTATAGGCGACGTTTCCATCCCACATAAGTCTGTGGCTTCAAAAGGGCTCAAGGATTCATTTGTAAACAGAGCACACGGATTGTTTCGCCTGTCCAGCTGTCCATTCTACCATTGTACTTCCTAATTCCACCCCTCATACACGAATTTAGCTCAGGTACGAGAATGCGGCATGCGACTTGTGAAAACATTAAAATGTGTGTAGAGATTTTTGCAGGTTATACCCTGTTATACGCTTGAATTTTATCCCTTTGTTTTGCAAGTGTCTATATGCTATGGTAACCGCTTATCAGACGGGCCGCATGTTTGTTTGCGTCCTAAAGGTCTTCGCTCAGTATAACAGCACGGCTCTGCCTCAGCATTTACCTTATCATGCAAGTGAGGACTTTATATCGTATGAGTTAAAGTAAATTGCTACCTAAGTCGTATAAAAAAAAAAAAAAAATTTTAGAATGACTAGATAAAATAGTTGAAAACAATCAATCTCGCGGCAAGCGCGCTTGCAGCTACAAGCCACTAGCCCTGCTGACCACACGCTTCCAGCGAGCGGTCCAAAGAGTACATTATATAATCTGAGGAGCGGTCCGCTCTTTGCTGCGTGGCTGCGTAACGCCAGCAAGCGGTATCTTGCCAAAGCCGCGCCACCAATTTCACCGGCGCCGCGCTCTGGCAGCTAGTGGTTAGATTGGTTGGAGGCGCTGCAGCGATGCCGGGCCGTTGGTTGCTGCGATGGAGCGGTGCTGATATAGTGAGCGATGACCTTTAGACGTATATAAAAAAAAACTGGGCAACAAGTGTATGTTTTGTGTAGCTGTTCGTACTTCGTGGTATGCAATGAGGATCCGTGATTTCCATTGAATTTCAATTTGGGTAAGGTAAGGTATGTTAGTTATAGTTTCCGCAAATACTATTTTCTTGAACATAGCTGCAATTATGATCCTAACGTGCAATTTGAGAGGGTTCGACGTGCCGGTTGTTGTGGTTGGTAGGAGATCTATCACACACAGGTTGCGGATTCCCATCCAGGACATTTGTGTGCATGAACAATATGAACGAACATGTTACATCTATATTATAAATTATGCTTAGTTTGGTATGGTCTTGTATGAAGGCCGTCCTAAGATCTTACTTTCTGAATCGGCTTGCATTTTACCATAAATTCACCATGTTAATGATCTCTTAAATCAGTAAATACATAATCCGTCATAAATTGGTAACCACACTCTAAATGGGTATACTCAATGAAGAGTACCGAGATTATGAGGATGGATTTGCAAATGTTGTTATGTAGATTGTCTACCTTATTGCGCATCCATAAATATTCATACACCGACGTACCCTGCCATCATATACCTATTCTACGAAAACTCATTATTCGGGGATCTCGAGTGACAATGGATTAAGGATTCATAAAAAATGGTGCGTTGTGGACAGGTCGCTGTTTGGAATTAATTTCGCGGAGACCAGCGACGTTGTGAAAAGGGTTCTTATTAACCGGCTTTACAATGTTTAGGATGAATATTTAAACATACATTCTCTTTTGTCAAAACCACTAGGAAGTTCTGAGGCAATGAAAATATCATCAGTTCCTGTAAAGGATTTGGCAAGCTTATAAGAACCTTACATAAACTTTTCTAGTATAAAATTTCTGTTATTTAGAAGGAAGATCGGATATAATGAAACTATAGTCCTTTATTTGAGTATGGAAACATTCTTAGTTGTGCTTAAGTCAAAAATGTTTTTTTTTTTACTGTGTTTGATCATAATATCACCGTGGAAAGTGATGATGTGGCCGAAGGTGGTAAGCACACAAAGCCTAGAAGGAACTGGCTCTCAAGTGCAGCTGTCGAAACACACCGATAGGTGCTTGGCGACAGATTTTCAACTTGAGGGTGGTAGCTAGCCAGATGGGTACTACAAGGTACCCTACCACCGTGTTCCTCACGATGTTTTCCTTCAACGAAAGTTCAAGGTCATTGTAGGATTCGAACCCCGGACCTCGTCCCGACGTCACTACCACTGAGCTATCATCGCCTCATGTTTGATGATATTCCTTCATTGGCTTTAATATGGTGATGTGTTCCGGCGGTAAGTAAGGTTGCTAGAGCTCCAATTGAAGGCGCTGTGCTGGCAGTGACCAGCGGAGCAGGCGGGGACCAGCCAAGTAGTAATAAATGACACTGCACTTTGGCACCGGTGCCAACATAGCTACTCGTCCCAACACCTTTTCAGATCTCTTCTTCTTATAATATTACCAAAACATAAGCCAGTATGCTAAAATATAAAAAAAAAACATAAGATCCTGGCAACGGTCAAATAAGTGTAATTACGGTTATAATAAACGGCAATTTTTATTGTGTTCAAAATAAGATTGAGGTTTTTTGGAGAGAATAGAATTTACCTTCCAAAAAAACTGATATCTCGGGAATTTACGAATGAATGTTCAGAATTACCTTCATAAAGTGCATGACCTCTAGTCAGTCACTTACAAAATAATACCTAAAACTAACATAATTTATTCCTTTATCATTCGTATAATGAAATGGGGGAAAATAAAGGACAAAAGATATTTAAAGATTTTATCCTTCAAGGGGATTAAGATGAAAGGGACTTCTGTAACATCCACGAAAATATGGGATACGCCTAAGCCGATTTGTATTAAAATATTAGAAATTAAACCTTTTGGGGCGGCCCGCGAGACAATATTACGTAGCAGATTATTTTACAAGCATGATTTATTATTACTGTTTAAAGTTGACTTGTATATTTGCTACATTGTCGGGGTACAAGTGGCCTCAAACGGTATTAGACGGTATTAAAATAATCTGCGAAAGCTTCTAAAATATGTTCACTTATTGCTAAAGAAAAGCTCGCTATATGTCGCTAAATGCAGATTTATTCTTGATAAATTTTTTACTTATTCTTATATGTATCCAGGGGCGATAACACACAGCTTAATAAAACTAATCAAATATTATCTGTACCCATAGTTAATATGGGAAGCTCCTTCCCCAGATAAGGGACACGGGTTGGCCTGGGTTCTGTCTTCCTCGTTCAGTGACAGATCTGAGAAGATAATACACATTGGAAACTCCAAATTAAAATTAACTGACGATCCAAAGTATTTACTGTGGTTACCTTATTACACAGAGTTGCAAGTCAAAAGAAAATGTTACTATTGTTACTAGTTTTTTATCTCTTAAGTTATTCAACAGCAATGTCAAAGCCTCTTTCAAAAACAGGGTCCCAAAACAAGTTTCAAGTAACAAAACGGAAGCAGCACCTGAGACCCGGGGCGCGAACAGGACGCGCGACCGCAGGGTTCCGTCCGGTGTACCGCAGTACCGCCCACCTACTACACCGCTGCGTCACGGAAGCGGACAGACAAAAGTCTGACGAGTTTGTATGATGGCCATACATATTAAATAATATGGGACATTCCTGTTTTTAATATCATTGTGGTGAGTAGTGAATAGAAGGTCTCAAGTGCAACAGCCAGAAGACACTCTTACCTAGTGGATGCCTATGTTACATAAGTAATCTGTGTGACAATTTTCAGGTTTCTAGACCCACTAGTTTACCATAGGGCCGTCCTATAATAGGTCACTTGTGACAGCCCATATACATTGTGTCAAAAAGAGACAAACATAGTACGGCAAGGAGAGACACCCTCTTGTCAAATATGACTTCTTAGCATGGCCATAGATTAGGCTGTATGTGTATCCTAACAAATATTATAAATGCGAAAGTTTGTTTGTTACGCTTTCACGCCTTAACTACTCAACCAACCTGGAGCTTATTTTTTCACAATTTATTCTTGATACTTCGCTTGAGTTTTCTCGTTAATAAAGCCTGAATATATGGTCGCCGTACTTTAAGTACTATAATGAAGCTTGCTCCCGGTGCAGCGGAGGGACATTATGAATTGTCCTTGGATTTGTACAGTTCTTTTGTTTCACCTTACTTCCATTCCACGACACGCCGCGCCCGCTCCATCCACTGCTAGAGTATACTTTATTATTTGTACTAATTGTAATTAGTGTAACAAATCCTTTAAAATTTGGTCCATTGGGTAACTTTTTATGAATTATAGCGTTGATTCGTATTATTAATCCTTACTTAATATCGTAAATGCGAATGTGAGTTTGTTTGTTGCGCTTTCACGCCCTAACTACTCAACCGATCACGATTTTTGGCATGCAGATTGTTGCAGATAGCCTATGGTATGGGAAGGACATAGGCTTTTTTTATCCCGGGAGCGCGGTTGAAATCGCGGGGGAATGATAGTTATAGATATACGATGAAAATGCAAATTAAACGTACTATTGCATGTATTATTAATTTTAAAAAAGTTTAATAAGCTAACATAATATGTTAGCTTATTAAACTTTTTTTACTGTATATTATACAGTAAATATAAAACAAGTTCAGGTATTAAAAGTCACCATCAAAGAAAACAATATCAGTCCCGTATGTTTCTTCGCTAAAGATATTGGAAAAGTTGATAGAATCTCAAATAAAGTCTTCCTTTCCCCACTTTTCCGCTTTTCTTCATTGTAACAAGTGATTCTTGAGAAGCCAAGCACTTAAAACAATGTTCGACATGTCACCCGCATCACATTTTCGTGAGGAAATAGCTCTTTTCCTTTTAAAATAAAAATCCTGAAAGTGAATACGCAAGCATTATCAGTTTTGACATTGTTCAGAATGGCAGATGACGTGTGGTGTAGTGGTGAGCGGAGCGTTTAGCGGGAAGTAGTTTAAGCAAGATATCATTTGGACTTTTATATTATGCTATATATAATAAACCATCGTACTGGTGTAATCGTGGTGCATTCCCGATATTTTCATCTTACTTGTTACTTGTTTGGGGCTCTTGTTTCTGCAAGTAGGCTTCCTGAGTGGGCCCTTTGTCCGTGAAGAGTGTCGGCTAGGTTATTAGCCGGCACTCTCCGCGCAGGAATGCAGGACTCTCCTCGTCTCGTTGGACCGAGGATTTGCGCCCGTTGCTCAGCCAATCCCTCGCACTCCAGAATGACGTGGGCGACCGTTTCATCTGTTCGATGGGTTCATGTTTTAAGCGATGAAATGATATTTCTATACGGTTTTCATCCGTTTCAATGTGGTTAAGCAACAAAACTATGATATTTGTTTTACAAACATTCTCAAAAATATACATTTTTGAGTATAATAGTACATTATGATACATGTGTGCAAAGTTGGTAATTACACACGAGGCGGTATTAAGCGATAAGGTAGCCGAGAGTGTAATGATCAATGCATACGCATGTCATACGATGTTTTTCAACACGCTTGTGAGGAAAAACAGACTTGTAGATTTTTTGATAATCTTCAACCGAATGAGAACGGTAATAAATAAGGCGCGCAGTTTTTTTCTTTTTTTGATAGCGATGCGCTGTCAAACTGTTTTACCCGTTTAAATTAAGAATGCTTCTTCTACACCACATATCACTTGTAGTGAGGTATAAACTTAATAGGATTATACCTATCATAAAACTGTGAGGTAATGTAAAGTAAAAAGCACTAGTGCGTAATAAGCTGCATTAAGATACTAAAAACGGTACAATAAATGTCACTTTACAACACACTTGTGTTGAAAACATTATTAAAATTGTCCCATAAACGGAGGTAAGCATTAGCTACTTACTTTTATTACCTACATATTATTATATACCTACTATTGTGAAATGTGGAACATTGACGACATCCATTGTAGTAATAATACTCGTTCAAGTTTATAAAAAACATAAATCCAGTATCTAAAATAGATTACGAATCATCCAAATGGAGTATAGCAAGCAATGACAAGCAGAAGAAATCGGCTCGCCCCACAATACATGTCACCATGTCCACACCTCCATAGCGCTGGGTGATTATGCGAAATAACCGACAATCGCAAATGGAAAAAGGAATGGAATAGCAATCTATTTCGGCTTATTGCTTGTCCGGATACCCATTTACTTAACACGCTTCCTTTTACCGCTTATTCGGTGCGTGGAGACAGGCCCGCGTTGGGCAGGGGGCAGGGGCATATGCTCGCGTGCAAGCTCCGATATATAGCAATGCCCCATATCGATGGGAACGTATGGGAACGTTGTAGGGGTGAATATTTTGCTGTATCTGGACGTTTAATTGGTTTGGTTTCGTATTTACCGTTCTGTTTAGACATTAATTGGTTTTGTGTATGCCTGTGGTGTTTTTTGGATAATCTACATCAACATCTACAATAATAATAAAGAGAGATTTGGTTTTTTGTTTGTAATGAATAAATTCAACAACTACTGGCCTAATCATTAAAATTCTTTCACCATTATAAAGCTAATTTATTACAGAGTAACATAGGCTTTATACCTATATAAATTTCACCCGGGCGACGCCGGACACGAACAGCTAGAATATAATATAAGGATATATTGTTTATATAACTCATCATGGGGCTTTTTAGGATGTTTATAATATTTAATCATAAATTAGTAAATAGTAAATGTTTCATTTGTGATATGAAAAACATTTTTTCTTTATTTATTATTATTATTTTATTTATTATCTGCGTTCATGTTTAGTCTAATTCCAATGTTATTGATGATATAGATATAACAGTATAATAATCATCATTGAAGGTATATAGCCCTCACTCCAGCCCTGTATCTCGCGGTTTTTTCTAATCTCCATTAAGGGTAAGTTTGTTCACACGTACAATCGGTGAACAAAGTTACGAGTGATAGAGTAGGACGAATAAAGAAAAACATACGTAGAAACTTTGTCAACTTTTTTGTTTCCGTCGAAATTTCGCTAAGGTAATGTTCGTATTGACGACCTGCCTTAGCTGTTTTTTGGTCATTAATGTTCCCCACCATATTAGAAAAAATAGGTTTGAAAGGTTACATGTTATTACGGCATAGCATAAACTCGTTCGGATTTTACCGTACACCATGCCATATGAGTACTTAATGACGGTGAACCTTAATTAAAAATTATATAATGTTCACTAGTACAGTAATACAAGTTAGTAAAAATACAAAAAATTGGTAGAAATAGAAAAAAACCTTTGTTGAAGTCTCGTCACCACACCTCCCGCAGCTCGCGCTGGTCTCGATACAGTATGGTGTATTTACTGTACAGTGTATGTATATATATTTTTTTTATTATTTGTGATATATTTACCATATTGGTTATCTATACATATAAAATGCTTTGTCCTGAATGACTGACTGACAATCAACGCACAGCCTAAACTGCTGATCCTAGAGACCTGAAACTTGGAGGGTGTGTTCTTTGTATGACGTAGGCATCCGATAAGAAAGGATTTTTCGAAATTCTACCCCTAAGGGGGTGAAAAACGGGGGCAAAGTTTGTATGGGACAACGTGATTCCGGACCAAGGAATCATCTACTTCAAATTTTGCATAAACATTCCTTAACAGAATTGATGGAAGACGTGTTTCGTATTTTATTGAAACTCATCGCCTAACGGGGTCAAAAAGGTGTAGAAAGTTATTTTAGGGATGATTTGCATCGAAGTTGATATCAATACTCCTTAGTACTTTTGATTTAAATTACATTTTATTTTGACACTTAGAAAACTCAATCCGATTTTCACAGATTACAGAATAAGGCAGATGGAGCGCCTGGAACACGGGAGTGAGGCCAAAAAAGCAAATACAAATTGTAAAACACATACCTGGTAATCGCTTTTGAATTTGTATTTGCTTTGTTTAAGCCTAAGCTCAAATTCACAAAAATGGGTTTCTTTGAAAGTCGAGTATGACGTAACGCAATGAAATACCTAACACAAAAAATACTGTGGACAGAAGAGGGTTTGAGAAAAAATTCAGCCGAATAGAATATTAAAAAGTGCTTTGATATTCCCAATAAAAAAAAACGTAAGTTACGTTTAAAAAAATCTTTCGCATCGAAATTCTCCGTATTTTCAGCGATGACAACAATTTTATTTTTAAGAATATATTAGGTCTTTACCTATGAAATTGCCGTTTTGTATGAGAAAATGTAAACGAATTTTTTTCATGTATTTTTTATTTGTATTAATCGAAGTAATCACCCATGCAATCAATGCATCTTTGCCAACGCAGTGGCAGTTAATTGATGCCCTTCTTAAAGAAATCAGCTGGACGGGAGGCAATAAATTCTTCAAAGGCATTTTGTACTGCCTCTCGGGTATTGAATTTTTTTCCCGCCAAGAAGTTATCCAAATTCTGGAAAAAGTAGTAGTCTGTAGGTGCAAGGTCTGGTGAGTAGGGCGGATGACGGAGAACTTCCAACCCCAGTTCTTGCAACTTGGAGACCGTCTGCTGTGCAGTATGAGGTCGCGCGTTATCGTACAGGAGCAGCGGAGACGAGCGATTGACCAATGCTGGTTGGAGATGTGCCAGCTTCTCCATCATTGTGTTCAGTTCTTCACAGTACACATCTGCAGTAATGCTCACCCCGTTTGGTAAGAAGCTGTGATGAATCATACCGGCGCTAGACCACCAAACAGTGACCATTACTTTTCTAGGGGTAAGTTTTCGTTTAGGGCATTGTTTAGGTGCTGAACCAGGATCCAACCAACTTGCTGAGCGCTTGCGGTTATCAAACAGAATCCATTTTTCATCGCAGGTAACAATGCGGTTCAAAATTCCTTCATTTGTGTGTCTGTTGAGCAGTGCAAGGCACGTTTCAACACGTACTTCGCGCTGGCGATCATTGAGTTCGTGGGGCACCCATTTTTCAAGCTTTTTTACCTTGCTAATTTGACGCAAATGGACCAATATTGTTTTGACGCTAACGTCGAAAGCTGCTGCTAATTCAGCCGTCGATTGTGTATCATCAGCTTCCACAATCGCCATTAATTCGTCATTGTCGACCAAAGTCTTCGGACGACCGCGAGGTTCATTTTTCAGGTCGAAATTCCCAGAACGGAAGCGAGCAAACCAATAACAGGTGGAGCGTTGGTTTGTAGTGTTAGCTCCGTAAACGTTGTTGATGTTGCGTGCCGCTTGTGCCGCGTTGCTGCCACGACGGTACTCATATTCCATAATTACTCGAATTTTTAACGTATCCATGATGACGAAAAAGATTGAAATGCGATGAAAATGGAACACTAATCAATAAACAAATGACTACTTTTGGAAAAAGAATTCCATGATTTAAAATAAAATTAATTTGAAATTAGAATTCTTAGCCGAACAAAAATTATTTTGATTTGAAATGGCCAGTAATGCAGAACGGCAATTTCATAGGTAAAGACCTATTATAAGATACAGAATTATATTAGAATGTTAACCGGACACTTATTCAATTTAATGTGTATATGCTGTATAATCTAAAGAAAACCCGTAAATAACAGTCCATTTCATAGAGTCGACATATTTATGATTTACCATTTTCAACCCTATTCCAGTGAAGAACGAGTGCTGTAAAAATCGTAGTCAGTCCGCGCCTTAAAAAACTTTATTTAACGAAAAGCATTTTCTTTAAATGAGCTCTGTAGTTTTTTTGGCCTCACTCCCTTATTTCGCGCGCTCTATCTGCCTTTTGTTCTGTAATCTGAGCCGATTTTATTCAAAAAACTTAAAATTGGAATGTCAAATATAAAAGAATATTTAAATCGGATTAGAATTCGAAACTTTTTTTTTTGTTCTTGGATATTTGAATGAAAAACTTGCCATTATGCCTTGATTTTCCTTCGAAAATTCCTTGGAAATCTCTTAGATTACCTACTTAGCGATTTTTTTAAATAAAATCGGATTGAATTCTTAAATATTTTTGTCTGTCTGTTCCGGTTCATAACTGATGTTATAAGGAGTAACTTAGCTACTTTTATTTTTGAAAAATAACTAATGTTCCTCGCAAAAAATTCAAACCGTACGCGGGTGAAACCGCGGGGGGTCTGCTAGTCTATACATATAAAATGCTTTGTCCTGAATGACTGACTGACAATCAACGCACAGCGTAAACCGCTGATCGTAGAGACCTGAAACTTGGAGGGGGTGTTCTTTGTATGACGTAGGCATCCGATAAGAAAGGATTTTTCGAAATTCTATCCCTAAGGGGGTGAAAAACGGGGGCAAAGTTTGTATGGGACAACGTGATTCCTTGGTCCGATCTACTTCAAATTTTGCATACACATTCCTTAACAGAATTGATGGAAGACGTGTTTCATATTTTATTGAAACTCATCGCTTAACGGGGTCAAAAAGGGGTATAAAGTTATTTTAGGCGTGATTTGCATCGAAGTTGATATCAATACTCCTTAGGACTTTTGTTTTAAATTAATTTTATTTTGACACATGTTTGAAAACTCAATCCGATTTTCACAGATTACAAAATAAGGCAGATGGAGCGCCCGAAACACGGGAGTGAGGCCAAAAAAGCAAATATACATTGTAAAACACATACCTGGCCCCTATTTGATCAAGCTGATAGGTGGCAGGTGAAATGTGACAATTTACAGGTGACAGGTTCTAGGCGACAATTCTACAAATTCACATTAGATTACTAAGGAAATGCGAAAAGTTGTCAAAAAAATCGTTTCATAAACATTTATTGTTTGATATAATGTTTATATTTATCTACAATTGTAGTTTTACAATGACAGGCATGACAGGTAACTTTTTATGTTATGATACAATGTTATTTTTTACAACTCTACATATTTGTAGATTTGTCGGAAATAATTGACATGAGGTAAGAGCTGTGTTGGCTTCTTCTACTACAATTGTCGTGTTTTTGTTGTGATCATTACAAATTGGCTCTTCGCGAAAGCAGTAAATAGGTAGGTAGTGGTGGCGATAATAGATTCAATGATTTCTCAAACTATAAAGAACGAACATTTATCGAAAATCAGATTACCTAGCGAATCTTTTTTATTAATTTATCTTTTTGGTTATCCATGATAAATATGATAATTATTATATTTAATTTGAAACGCTTGTAGTAAATGCTTTGTAATTATTTATGTATTTATTTAATTGTGTAATTTAATTCAAATTAAATATAATGTCGAGAATAGCCCGTTAAAAATAAAATAAAAACAACAAAACATCTATGTAACAGCAAAAATATATATAAGTATGTGTGGAAATTGGTGGTGATCTTATGGCCGATGACTATAATTTACGGACCGAATTACGACTCTTATATCTTTACTAATAATGAAGCATAGACCTCAAAGCTTTGCATAGCAGACCCTCCCATATGGTAGTAGCTATCACAGGTAAAATTAGCTTACGAAATGATCTATATGCCCAGTTTGGCAATAAAAAAACCTACCATTGCAGCATTGGTAAGCAAAACGATTCATTTTTGTTTATAGAAACCGGGCATTAGTTAGCCCTACCAACGGCGAGACGTGAGAATTGTAATTTTTCAATACATAACGCCTGTCATCAGCCGACATACCGTCGGATTTTGTTGACATATGGTAGAGGTTTATGAAACAATAATTATTGTGACATATCGGCAATTGCCATATTTTCATGACAATTGTCGTACCTGTCCGTCTGGTGAAATAGGGGTCTGGTATTCACTTTTGAATTTGTATTTTCTTTATTTAACGAAAATACCTTTCGTTTAAATAAACTTTGTGGTTATTTTGGCCTCACTCCCGAGTTTCGCGCGCTCTATCTGCCTTTTGTTCTGTAATCTGAGCAGATTATATTCAAAAAACTTGGTGCAATGCTTGTACTCTTTAAAATTGGAATGTCAAATATAAAAGAATATTTTAATCGGATTAGAATTCGAAACATTTTTTTTTTGTTCTTGAATATTTGAATGAAAAACTTACCTTAGGCGCCGATCCCATAGAGAGTTCTAGAGTTCTGCGTTCAGAATTCTGCATTCCGTGTTGACTGTTGTGCACACAGCAAGCAGTCTAGAGTTCTAGAGTTCTGCAATATTCGCTACTGATCACAAATCATACACTTTTTTTACTTTCAAAGGCGCCACATATCTTACAGTCAACGCGGAATGCAGAACTCGAAACTCGGAACTCTAGAACTTTTTCTGTGGGATCAGTGTCTGCCTTGATTTTCCTTCGAAAATTCCTTGGAGATCTCTTAGATTACCTACTTAGCGAATATTTGCGATTGCTGTATAATTTTTGTTTGGAAGTTCATTTTCACTATTTCATTAGAATATTTTGAGTGTAGTTAATTTAATTTCTTTTTCTTTTGTTGTAATAACAATTAAATAAGATTCTTTGAGTTTTATTTATTAGTGTATAATATTGGTTTTTAGTTTTAATAGTAAATATATCCGTGTTTGATTTTTCCGGGTGAATTGCACCGAGGTTTATAGCAATACTCCTTAGTGATTTTGATTTAAATCTTCTTTTATATTTGATATTCCAGTTTTAAAGAGTTTTGCATTGCACCAAGCTATTATGTGAGATCAACTTTTTTTGAATAAAATCGGATTGAGTTTTTAATCATTTTTGTCTGTCTATTCCGGTTCATAGCTGATGTTATAAGGAGTAACTTAGGTACTTTTATTTAAAAAATAATAATAATTGTTCCGAGCAAAAATATTCAAACCGTACGCGGGTGAAACCGCGGGGGTCTGCTAGTCTATACATATAAAATGCTTTGTCCTGAATGACTGACTGACAATCAACGCACAGCCTAAACCGCTGATCGTAGAGACCTGAAACTTGGAGGGTGTGTTCTTTGTATGACGTAGGCATCCGATAAGGAGGGATTTTCCAAAATTCTACCCCTAAGGGGGTGAAAAACGGGGGCAAAGTTTGTATGGGACAACGTGATTCCTTGGTCCGATCTACTTCAAATTTTGCATAAACATTCCTTAACAGAATTGATGGAAGACGTGTTTCGTATTTTATTGAAACTCATCGCCTAACGGGGTCAAAAAGGGGTAGAAAGTTATTTTAGGGATGATTTGCATCGAAGTTGATATCAATACTCCTTAGTACTTTTGATTTAAATTACATTTTATTTTGACACATGTTAGAAAACTCTATCCGATTTTCACAGATTACAGAATAAGGCAGATGGAGCGTCCGGAACGCGGGAGGTAGGCCAAAAAAGCAAATACAAATTGTAAAACACATACCTGGTACAGTATTACCCAACTTATATGGCGCGTCGTGAATCTTTGTTCGCACAGAAAAGAAAGTATGGCCCCGAAGATTAACGAAAGAATGCTTAAAACTTAAAATCAACCTTAGATCACAAATATAAGGTTCATAATACACTGCAGCTGTTAGTTCTATCTCACTCGCAAGTCACGCCCCTCCGCACGGCGCGCGCTAACATGACGGCAGATATCGGCCAATAGCGTTTCCCGCGCTTTGAAAATGTATCTTCTGCGCAGGTAAATCGGTAAGCCATATTAATTGGGTACTACTGTAATTGCTTTTGAATTTGTATTTGCTTTGTTTAAGCCTAAGCTCAAATTCACAAAAATGGGTTTCTTTGAGAGTCGAGTACGACGTAACGCAATGAAATACCTAACACAAAAAATACTGTGGACAGAAGAGGGTTTTGAGAAAAATTTCAGCCGAATAGAATATTAAAAAGTGCTTTGATATTCCCAATAAAAAAAACGTAAGTTACGTTTAAATCTTTCGCGTCGAAATTCTCCGTATTTTCAGCGATGACAACAATTTTATTTTTAAGAATATATAAGATACAGAATTATATTAGAATGTTAACCGGACACTTATTCAATTTAATGTGTATATTCTGTATAATCTAAAGAAAACCCGTAAATAACAGTCCATTTCATAGAGTCGACATATTTATGATTTACCATTTTCAACCCTATTCCAGCGAAGAACGAGTGCTGTAAAAATCGTAGTCAGTCCGCGCCTTAAAAAAACTTTATTTAACGAAAAAAAATTTCTTTAAATGTGCTTTGTGGTTTTTTTGGCCTCACTCCCGTATTTCGCGCGCTCTATCTGCCGTTTGTTCTGTAATCTGAGCCGATTTTATTCAAAAAACTTGGTGCAATGTAATACTCTTTAAAATTATTGTCGGTCACTAAAAATGATTAAAATATAACTCAAATGTAACTTTATAATTTGTACCTCTTTGTAATGAAATTTGTTTTTATTATCTTTCTATTTTACTTAGTATCATACTATGACTACTCAACTGTACACATGAAGAGAACGCAGGCACCTACGACACAAGATTGTTTATCTTAGTGTAGGTTCTGCATGTCATTTAAATACCGAGTAGACAACAAGTGTTTTTAAGTTGTGCATGTTATTAGTTAGTTTTTATGTGTGAACTTGTATTCTTTCTTTTGAAATAAATTATTATTATATTATTATTACTCTTTAAAATTGGAATGTCAAATATAAAAGAATATTTAAATCGGATTGGAATTCGAAACTAAAATTGTTTTTTGTTCTTGGATATTAGCGTAGAGTGAAGATCCCGATATTAGTATGAAAAACTTACCATTATGCCTTGATTTTCCTTCAAAAATTCCTTGGAAAACTCTTAGATTACCTACTTAGCGATTATTTTTAAATAAAATCGTATTGAATTCTTAAACATTGTCTGTCTGTTCCGGTTCATAACTGATGTTATAAGGAGTAACATAGCTACTTTTATTTTTGAAAAATAATTAGTGTTCCGCGCAAAAAATTCAAACCGTACGCGGGTGAAACCGCCGGGGTCTGCTAGTCTATTGATATGATGTTTAAATTTTCATCAGATTTTATTTAAATCTGATCTACTTGAGTCTGCTTTTTACCCGACTGACCTGGAAGGAGGGTTATGTTTTTCGAGTGTATGTATGTATGTATGTATGTATGTATGTATGTATGTATGTATGTCTATTTCTTTGTGCCGCTCTGCAGCCTAAACGGCTTGATGGATTTGAGCATATGAGGTGTCGTTAGATTCGTCTTGACTGGGGGAGTGTCATAGGGTATATTATTTTTATATAGTGCCTAAGAATAAAAAAATAGGGGGGGTATTAAAAATAAAAGTTTCGTTATTATAACAATATGGGTATCAAATGAAAGCTTGTAAATAGACCATTCCATATATGTATATATTGTAATACTTTTATGCTACCATTTTGACGTAAACTGCAAAAAACCACGTTTAATGCAAGGACAGTAGGTACTGAGCCGTTACCATACGTAAATCACAGATTTGCGATGGTTGTTAGCGTTCCTTTACCGTACCGCTCATTTACTTACTAATACATACAACTCTTTCTGTATAAAACTAAAAAGACTGAAATAAATTAAATTATTAAAAGAAACAAAAAACCCGACTGCGCAAAACATAAAATAACTGAAAAGAGAAAAACAAGCTCTTAAATCTATAGAATTTTGAATATAACTTGGATTTTATAAGGTATTGCAGTCGGGGATAAACAAATATAACAAAAAAATACATACTTAGGTTATTGGTTGTCCCCGATTGCAATACCTTATAAAATCCAAGTTATATTCAAAATTCTATAGATTTAAGAGCTTGTTTTTCTCTTTTCAGTTATTTTATGTTTTTACTCGAATTGTTACAAAAGTCTACTTTGGCATTATTCTAGAAAAGTACTACACAATTATTGACAGCATTCCGGCCGCATTTTGCTCACGAAGAATGTAAGATATGTTTTTTTTTGTATGGTTTATAGGCCTCCATGGTGAGATTGCGACCGAAGGTGGTAAGCACACAAAGCCTAGAAGGAACTGGCTCTCAAGTGCAGCTGTCGGAACACACTGAAAGGTGCTTGGCGACAGATTTTCAACTTGAGGGTGGTAGCCAGCCAGTATGTGCAGTTTTTGTCATTTTAATTAAATTCAATAAGTTGTTATGTGCATTATTCATGTTTAAATCACGGAAATATATGAACAGGTACCTAGTCTATGTGAACAAAGCTGCGGAGAGACTGATTTCCTACTCGACATTGGTAGATGTACAGTCTGGTGCTAAAATCTCCAGGCTGCTGTTGAACCATGTAGACTTGCACATGTCGGAGGCAATCCTCCCATAACGCTGCGTTGGGAATGACGGCACGATGCGGCGGCGGGCGGCGGGCGGTGCAAAACTCGTGTACTGCAGTCCGATACTTCTTACTCGATAAAATATGACGTCCCTGATCCGATTCCGAAATTCGTTCACTAATAGAAAGCTACATTATTTCCCAAGTGCTATAGGCTACTTTTTATCCCGGGAACGCGGGTGAAACCGCAGGGGACAGCTAGTATATTATAAAACTGCGGAACGAAGGTTCATATTTTTCTTTACGACCTGAACTGGATAAATCTTGGCTCTATTTTATATGGTAGTGTTATAGTAGAACGCTATATCTAGGACGCTATAACAATTACGACTACACCGATCAATTTGATGCTCGGAACAGAAATGACATGGAGTAGACTGTGGTTATAAAGTATAGTTTATAATAATATTGGTATGTATTGTATCAGTTATCTGGTCTCCATAGTACACACACTGCTTAGTTTGGGATCAGGAAGACCAGCGGTGTAGTGCTAAATGAAACTGCGCTTTGTCCCTTCGACTGGCAAAGCGACTCTTCTCAAATCCCTTTTGGGTGTGAAGAGATTTTTTCAAAATCAGCTTTGTGCGATACCCTTGTTATAAGTTTCAAGCGTCTATAGGCTAGGGTAACCGCTTACTATCAGGCGGCCCACCTGTTTATAATCTACCTTAGTAGAATAAAGAATAGCATTGTCAATTGTTGCTTAACTTGTTGATTAAACCCCGCACTTTAACATATCGTACTTAATTAGTTATTAAGTCGTCCTTTATTAAATCGACATATTTCTACAGTAACTGTGCAGGAGTATAAAATAAATAAATAGTTTTATAGCAACTTTCCGATATCGTCTCCACAGTTTCCACTGTTCCGATAAGGGATGTTGCAACCCGCAGGAGAGTAAATCTTCGTTTTGTCGTCGGGCCACAGCCACGCCATCTGTTTGTCGCAAGACGCAACTCTGTGCGGGTGTACAAACTCTAACCGTGTACTTTTAGGGTTCCGTACAAACGTGGAAAATCCTTGTCTAATAAATAATGTAAGGTTCAGGGAGCAGTTGGTAGGTAGGTAACAGGGTAAATAAATAGAGCCAAATAAATGTGCGCTAATAGACCCGATATCCTAATCCTAACTAATATTATAAATGCGAAAGTGAGTTTGTTTGTTACGCCTTCACGCCTCAACCGATCATCATGGGATATGGCATGCAGATGGCAGATGGTATGGAGAAGGATATATGCTACTTTTTAGCCCAAGAACGCGGGTTAAACCGCGGGGGACAGTTGGTAGTAATAATAATTGGAGGAACTATACCTATAGGAAGAATTTTCTCGTAGTTTTATTATCTATTATTTTTGTTTATTGTTTTTACAAGCTTTTATTTAATTTGCAATGTATGTATGTATGTTTGTTCGTTCGGGTGGAATTGCATGTCGAATTTCACCCACTTCCAGTGGTCGGATTGACTTGATATTTGGTGTACATTAGTATATTGAAAGACAATGCAAATACAATCAACAAAAAGTACAGTCACCAAAAAAAGCTTGTATTAAAAATGAATTTTTTAACAAAAACTTATTTATTATTATTTTGTGTTTTGATTGTATTTATATTTTTGTGATGTCACTAGTAGGTATAGGCTTAAAAAACCTATAACGATTCTTGGGTTGTCCCAAGAACGGAACCCTTCATTCGTTAGTCTTACTCTAACTTGGCCTCTTTTTACTAAAGCTTGCTAAGATTAATGCTAGGTGCTTAGTGTCACTGGTTTTAAAATATACGTTTATAAATATATTTTTTATTCAGCTTCATCTGGTTTTTGGGAATTTCTGGATAAATGCACTAGACCATCTAACGAAGCAAGCATGTAATGAAGAAAATTGATGCAGTTATTATGTTACTAGTTTCCAAGAAGTTTCTTGTTAGTCCTTTTCATCCAAAGGTACATCCAAAGGCTGCCTGGCCTGGTAGAGATCACGAGATACGGCGCCTATTGTAACACTTACTGTATGTTACCTATTAGACACTCCTCCAATCTCATGTGGTGTAACAATACAGTGTTATCTATCTATCTCTCTATCAATTTACATTGTTTGAATCTTTTCTATATCATGTCGAAAACTATCCAAGGCTTTTTTTACAAACTTTTATTTAACTTGCAATGTATGTATGTAACTATATTTGGGTGGAATCTTGGAAGTCGCTCACTTCCAGTGGTCGGATTTTTGGTTAACAGTTAACAAAAAGTACAGTCACTCAAAAAAAGATTGTATTAAAAATTATTTTTTTAAAAAAGTACTTATTTCAAATAATTTAAAACCAAATGCGAGTCTAACACGTGCACCCTTTCCTTTCCTCGGATGTATATTTCTTTGGGCCATAACTGTTGTTTAGGATGATTACAGCATCGTTATATTTTCCCTGCAAAATTTACATAAATGTTACATATTTACATAGATTCGTACTAGTTTTTAATCATTATAATCACTTTAAATCATGTTTTAAACATAGCCATAGGTAACTGGTACATCCTTCTCACAAAAAACAGAAACACTCAAAAATTTAATTCATACTCTAGCAAATAAACTTACAAAAGATAATTCCTAAACAACTACTTTATTACCAAAAAGCTCTCATACACCCACTAGTTTCACAAGAATAACATAAAACAAAGATGCGAGATAAGTAGACAAATTACCAGGGAATTGTGAAAATAAACACGTCCACATAGTTATTGTGGAACGCGTGTAAAAACTGGCCGACGAGCCTGAAGATTATCACGTTCGCATTGGGACAATAAACATGAACGTTGCCTGAAACTACGGTCGATGACGGTCCCGACGTGTATATTATACAAGTTCTCGCATTATCAGGTTATTAGGAGAATCAGTAAGATTTAAATTAATTCATACAAAGGTACGTCATACAAAATTTTATTGCGGAAAATAGCAATCGGTCCATGGAACTTGACTTTGGTTTCTTTCCTTCCTTTTAATGTGTCATCATCATCAGCCTATAATGTCCCACTGCTGAGCACAGGCCTCCTTTCACAAATGAGGGTGAAAGGGAATGGGCAATACTCCACCACGCATGCCCACTGCGGATCGGTGGAGGTAGGCTAGTGGTCAACCTACTGTTGGAATGATTCAAGCCGCCTAGGAGGCATCCAACAAGCTTAACGACTATCACAAGTAAGTGATAACCGGGACCAACGGCTTTACGTGCCTTCTGAAGCACGGAAACGCTCGATTTGAAATACCACTAGGCGGTCACCCATCCAGGTACCGACCACGACGGTGGTAGCTTAACTTTGCCGATCGATTAAGAACGGCTAATCATGCTACACCACGAGCGCTTGAATGTGTTACCACATAGCATGTTCGATTTGCTACCTCATTTATTTTGCTACAAGATATATTATCCCGTGAAAATAAATCGGCGTGTGGGTAACCAACCACATTCTTTAATACAAAGGAGATTATTCTGTAATTCGTTCGTTAGTGAAATCAGGGCTGTAAGTCGGCGCGCGCGAACGATGCCGCACCGTGACCGGAATATCAATGCTACGGTACGGCTCCTTGGTACGGTTATCAAAAGAATCTCTTTAAATTTGATTATGCGATGTCCGGAAAAGTTCACGAGAACCCGTGTTTTAATAAAGTTTTACTTTCTATTTGACTACGAGGAAATAGGGAAGTTAAGCTACGCATTTACTTAGCTCTCGTCTAATCCAATTAGCAAGTATATCTAGTGGCTATGTTATTTAGACGTACTCGTAGTCTCCATCAATGTTCATCGGATGCTTATATCTTTTGCTATCAGCGAATGCTGTCCATTGGGGGATATGCAGTTAATCTCAATTTGTACCACAACTTTGGTTCTCTAACTGCTACCTGCCAAGAGAAGATCACAGCTATGATGGTTACTTTAGTTCTTTGGCTCGAGCTAAGTTTGACGGTTTACTGTGAGAATACGGCTCAAACACAATTGAGACTGCTGGGATTACATCAGCCCAACCTTACTTTGCAATTAATTCTTTCCCGAGTTGGGTATGAAACCCAGAACCCTGTCACCTGACCCTTTCAAATAATGCGACACAAATCTATCTGATTGTCTGATCATTCAACACTCAGCATAAATCACTGGTTTGAAAAGTCGTATACAAACTCTTCTTATAAGACATTCAGCTGAGCATCCAGGTATTTTAATATTTGTTGCACAAATTTTCTATACATTCATAAAATGGGCACCATTTTGACCATAAACAAGCAAATGAGAAGTCATTTTGATGTCGGATATTAGTGTAATCGATTAAAACTTTCGTGACGGACTTTGCTTACGGTTTTTAGGCAAATTTTAAGTCAGAGTTTTTTACGCTCTCATACAAAAGTTATAAGTGCTTCAATAACGCCTTTCTTCATGCATTTAGTAGAGTTTTGGCAGAATACAGGTATGTATAAATTTTAGTGCTAAATGTTAAATTAAAAATCAGAAATTATTTTTTGAAGTGTGTAGTGTTATGTTGTTACGTCAGTTACGCTACAATTAGCAGTGTAACTTATACGGCTGACAACGAATGTAACGTAACTGACAGCTAAAAGTTAGTGGCACACAAAGCTTTTTATAATTTTGGAAAAAGGTACCGAAGGTACCTATTTTTTTCTAGATATTTAAAATAATTATTCTTATTAATCTATTAAAGGTTAAAATAATAAATTTATAGAATGCCGCAAACTGCTTCGGAAAGAATCATAAACTACAGGGAAGGCTTGAATTATAATCCAGAGAAGTATGAAGAGCACCAGAAAAAGAACTTGGACAGAGTCAAGTCTAAAAAGAAAAAAAAATTAAATGAGTGAAGATGATAAACTAAAGCAGATGGAAATGTACTTAAACATAAAAAAAAACACAAAAAAGGTTAAACTTTAATTTTTTGTAATTATCATTACATGTTTTTGTGGGTAACGTTTTCGAAATATGTACCTAAAATGTTCCCGCCAATAAGTGTAATTTTATACTGAGTGTGATCTCAACTTTACGAAGTCAGTTAAGTTACAAATCTGTCATGCCTTCAATTGTCCCAGATTTTCTTTATGAATATTGTTGATTTTAAGAAATTATTGCATGTTAATGTTGTTTTATAGTATATATTTTAACTATAAATATTGATAAAAAAAAATTTAATACTAAATTTATATCAGTTAGACAAAACTATAAAAGTTACGCGGAAAATTAACAGTCTGATTAGCTCCTAACGTAACAAAATGCGATAAAATACGCACTACTTTGAATAGTTTGTTACAAAACATAATATTTTTTCTGTGTATTTTTTATATTTAGGCAGATTATACTAAATAAATGCGATTTTGAGACATAAATTGTTTTATTTACTTAGTAAACATAAAAAAAACTCTGTAACGTTTGTGTAATGTAACTGACAGAAAATTTAGTTTAAGTCTCACAAAACTTAATTAAAATACTATTAAAATAAAATAATAACTGAATCTATTGTATTTTCCTTAAAGTTTAATATATTTAGAAGCAAAAACAGCTAAAAAATCCAATAAATTCCACAATTTGAAATTGAACGCTTATTTTCATTA
>CATOBL010000234.1:0-14834 GCA_951394255.1 Polyploca ridens | reverse complement strand
TAAATATGCAAATGCAAATCCGGTCTTTAGTCGTCAGTAAGCAGATTTCTTAGTAATTAAATTTTTTTCCCGATGCTCAATCGGGTTTCAGTAGAGGGAGAGGCACTACTACTGCTCTCTTTGACGTAACTGATTATATTAATTTGGCCGGGCTAAGGGTACGGGATCTATATTGGTTTTTTGGGTTTTTCACGCGCTTTTGATTTTCTAAATATTCCACTTTTGCTATCAAAACCAAATTACTACGTCTTTCAATCTTAATCTCTTATCTGAGTAAAGGATGAGTATATCACTTTAAACGATACAATATTATACTGTAAATGTAGCTATATGTATGTGTAGAAGTAATATAAATATACTTTTAAACCCGTGAGAAGGCGCCCCTAATTTTGTTACACGGAGAGGCGTGCGATCAGCCCCCCTAGATAAGATGGTTGTCGAAAGTCGTTATCGTTAAGTTAGTAAACGATCATCCTTTGTATGGGAAGAATTGACATAAGAAATTGTTAAAAATCACGAGATATATAGATTTGAAATGTGACGATTATTTCTACTTTCAATGATCATATTTCTACTGTTGTTTATTTTTAGTTAATAAGTCTAATTAAAAAAAGTCTATTTAAATGAAAAGAAATAAACTAAATGAAAAAATCGTTGTCAGAGGGCAACGTTCCCAGAATGCTGGCGGCATTGCCACGTTGAATGGCAATGCTGATTCTCTGACCGAGGTATATGCCAGCATTCTGGTCATGAGATGCTTCGACCAGGCGTTTAGAGATTTCGCGAAAAAGATGGTGACTGCTCGGCCCCCCAGAGTTTCAACCCCAAACGGCTCAAATATGTAACTGGTATCTATATTACTATATTTGCGCCGCTTGAGGTTCTCTGCTGACATGGCAGCGCCACCAGCCTTATTTATTGTCTCTGGAAGATGAGACGGAGCTAAGGTATCGACACACGTGGCATCCCATACCTAAAGCCGTTCCAACTTCAATTCAACGTGGCAATGCCGCCAGCATTCTGGGAACGTTGCCCTCTGACAACGATTTTTTCATTTAAATAGATTTTAAGGATTTTATGTTTTTTTTTATTTTATAAGATAGGTTAATTGAAAAAAATATACCCCAGATTTTTTTATAAATATCAAATTAAATCAAATTGAACGTTTGAAAAGCACATTTTGTGAATAAAAGATTCCTTCAAAAAAGTCTAGATTGTTCCTCTAAACACATATACATATGCGATGTGCGATAGTCATTTTCAAGTTTTCTACATATTAGGTAGGTAATATGTGAGTGTTATTGATTGATGTGCCAAAAAAAAAGAAAGAATAATATTAGACACTAATAATACCTAAATATACTAATAATAATATACAATAGATACTAATAGACCTTATACCATTAATTAAGTAAAAAATGCTTAAGTTTTTATCGATGTTTGTTATTAAATTACGCCGAAATGAACTATGTTCCGTTCAAGTGAGGCCATCCGACCGTACTCGTTGTTGTAGAACGATGAACGTGCGAGGAAAATACTCCTAAAAGCGTTCTGATAGCGCTACGTGTTTCTACTGTCTGCTAAGACGACTAATTATTGTTTCAGCGCTAAAGAGAACTTTAGTTAACTCTAAAAAAATGGGACATAACCTTTGCTTATACTTCTCTACATTTTGGTAAAATTTTATATCTTGTATAGACCATTTTTATTTTTAAATTTTGACTTTCTTATGCGTTTCAATACCTCTTAAGATTACATGTATTGAATTTTCAAATTCCGGACTAATTAAATTTTGTCTTCCGTAGGAGGGTACTATGATTAGGCAGAATAGAAGCAGAGGCATAGAAGACTTTGGGGAGACGGACCACGGAAAGGCATGGGAGACGGTAAATGTAAGTTCGGTGGGTATTGGAGGTGGTACTTAATGCTCAGGTAACATCAACACACATTAGAGTTCATTTTGATGTTATTGCAATATAATTAACTAGCTGTCCTCTGCGGTTTCACCCGCGTTCCCGGGATAAAAATAGCATATGTCCACCATGTTGACCACTAGCCTACCTCCACCGATCCGCAGTGGGCACGCGTGGTGGAGTATTGCCCATTCCCTTTCACCTTCATTTGTGAAAGGAGGCCTGTGCTCAGCAGTGGGACATTATAGGCTGATGATGATGATGAATAAAATATTAAATGAATTGCTTTGACTCTAATTATATTTATTTCCATTAAATATGAAGAACAAAAACATCAAAGATGGCATGAGGCGTAATTTTGGGACCACATTACTATAATAATATACTCCACCAGTAGCACAGCCGTGTCACTTCATTCAGCGCCTGCGCCATCCACCGCCGCCGCCGCCGCCGCCACCACCACCACCGCCACCGCCACCGCCACCACCAACACCATAAATACCAGGCATGGGGACAATGATGTTGGGGATGATTATCGGGTGAGGTCGGATTATACCACCGCCACCACAGCCAAAGAGTCCTAAGCAACGCTTCTCCCTCAACAACGATTCCTACAGAGACAGACAAAGTTTATAATATTATTATCATAGAATGGGAAGGATAAAGTATGGCATGAATATGTACTCGTAAATCAAGATATGAGAGTATGATGTGAAAGAGGATTGACAAGCGATGGCCATAGTCAACTTGATTCTTATGCTAAATGTCCATCAACTGGGCAAAAACTCCTTTTCCTCCATCCACTCCTCACAGTTTTGAGAACTGGTTTAGGGGGACTCAATTGGTCATGTTTGTAGCTTCGTTATAATCTTCATATTCTACCTTGTGATCCTTTGGTTGATCGGTGTCTTGAATTGTCTTGAAGTCTCCGTCATATTGAGTGTAGCTCTCACCTGAAATACAAAAGACAATTAAGATCACTAATTATACTAAAAATTAAATTAATTTTGGCGCCTTTCAGATAGAGAACATTCCGTAGCACGAGATCTAGAACTTACTAAATATTTTAATTTGACGGTCTACACGAAAAAAATCATCAAAATAAATCTCATTACGTACGTACACTATTCCTAAAAAAACATGGTTCAAATCGTTCAGAATTTTACTCACCGATGACAGCACCCACACAATAAATGCATAAGACTAACACAAAAAGTCTATGCATTTTACTGAAATTCTCTTGCTAATGTCGAATTAAAAGTGCACCCCGCGGTGGGGTGTGAACGCGGAACACAGGGTGTTTGCGCTCGAACGTCTGATGCAACTTGCGCACGAGTACTGATGCCAAATAATAATGCGACAAATATTTATGTGGATCGTTCTACCTGTTATTTTTGTATGATTAATTTTGTCATGTGTATTTCCCGTGGAATTTATACTGGTCCTAAGTGGAGCGAGCACGGTTGCAACATTTTCTGGAAGTAAACGCAGTCATCTAAGTAAAACATACAATAGAAGGAAACAATTGTAATTATCCTGTTTTAAACAGAGGCCATTTTCTAAATTGCAACGTAATCCCGCCGAAAGTCGAAGCTAAGATTCAGAGCTATCCTTTTTTGTACACTAAAATAGTTTTTGGTTTATCTTATTATTTTATTTTTTAACGCAGTAGTTACACGTATGGTAGGCAATATATTAATGCATTCGCTAGTTACATTAGTCAACTAATCAAAACACGAATTAATCATAACTATTTATAAAAAATATTTAGTAAAACTTTGGTAGAACAAGAAAAAAAAAAAAAACGAAAACTACAAAATATCTCGGAACATACACATGGGGGTGATTCGGGTACCTCCAAGAGAGAGAGTCTGCCTTTGTCTCCCACCCCACTTGACCCTTCTTGGAATAGTAATTATCAATTTGTTGTTGATGAGGGGGGCATGTTGATATATGGAGGATGGAAATGTATGAATTATAGGTACAGTCAAATAGGTACGTATTTATTTAACGAATACGTCGCGGACGCGCAACGAGCACGCCGCGAATAGCGGGACGCCATTTTGTACACTCGTACAAAACAGACCTTAGAGTAATTACGAGCCTTTCTTCAGGTGACACTGATAACCTCAAATGTGTGTCTTCATGTCTTAAGTCAGTTTGAATAATAACTCATAAAATGTAGGTCTTGACATTTGCAGGTATAGGAACGAATTTTTTTAAGATTATTTTTTATTCTTTTGAATAACAGCACAAAGTAGTCGCTCTCTTTCAGTTGATTAGATGAATGCATCCTCCCAAATTCGTCGATGCTTTCGTCTTCGTTTCCTGCGTCTTCGAAGTAACAAAGCTAACAGCAGTGTTTCCTCGTCGGAATCCATTATGTTGCCGAGTGTATTGTATGTACGTCGCTGACTCGCCGCGCTCAGGTGACGAAAACGTAGCGTGATCGCCACGCGTCCGCGACGTCTTCGCAGCGCAACCGCGGCGTGTTCGTTGCGCGTCCGTTCCGCTTTGAAAACGCTCGCAAACCGCTAGTATGATAAGGCTCTTAGGACTTTGATTGCTTTGCATTTGGCAAAAGTTTTGAATGTCTAGGGGGGCGGCTGCCCCTCCTGCCCCCCGCCCTGGTGACGCTCATGGTTTATGAAGTCATAAGAAAATCTCGTTCTAAAATTGTTCACATATGTTTTGACTTTTGATAAAAATTTGCCAGTTTGACCTGAATAAATTGTCTGAGATAAAATGCCTCTTTGAGAATTTAACTTTTATTTTATATACAATAACAATTGTTATCTGTGGGAATTCTATTCTGAAGTGATAACCATAGGTCAGCTTTAATCACTGCATAACGACGAAGTATGCGGAATGTATTTGATATAAATAAAGTATTTAAAAGTAACAAAAAACCCGACTGTAAAGAGAAAAACAATGTTCTGTAATCTATTAGAATTTTTAATATAACTAGAATATTATAATGTATTGCAGGCGGGGAGAATTATATAACCTAAATTTGTTTTGTAGTGGTCTTGACGTGAAAATACTAAGGGTTGGTTGCACCAAGTAACTATAACGATAACCGAAGCGTCAACCGCCGTCAAATCTCTGGTTACGCGAAATATGGGTTGCATCATTTTAACAATGGTTAAAATGACGTCACAAATAACGATAACATTAACCGCTCAATTTTGGGCGGTTAAGGGTTATAGTTACGGTTAAGTTTGGTTGTGTGTCAACTGCAATGCAATTCTTACCTTTAAATTATGTTATTTACTAACAATACCTACCTAACGTTTGTTTAGCCCACTACATACTGTGGGAATCTAGTTCTAGCGATGATAGTGATAGTGAATTTAGTAATTTTTGATTCAAATTCAGATTATTTATTTTGTAAGAATATGGTATTTCACAGTTGTCATGAGTACCTACCTATACTAATTATAATGTCCAACATATCCTGCCACTGGGGGCGTACAAAAATACATTTAAATAACATTACAATTACACAATAATTAATATTAGGTACATTCTATCATCATTCTTAAATAATTTGTTGGAAAAAATTATGTTTATCATTTGCGTGTAATGAAGAGATAAGTTTATCGCCCTCGAATTCATAGATTTCAAAAATGGGATGAGAACGAATTTTTAAATAGATTTCGGGTTTCTAAGGACTTAGCAAGGGCACTGGCACTCATTTAGGACCTTTGCAATCCGAAGGTTCTCGTGAGGGACGCGCGTCCTATTATAACAATTGATGTCATTGTTATTTGAGAGAGTAGAATAAAATAATCCCTTGACTTGCAGTTAAAAAATAACAATTGATTTCTATTGTTTTCCTCGCCCGCGCGGATCGTCAAACAGTCAAAGGATTTACAGCCAGCTACCTGAACCGGCTACAGCTATTTATTGCCATTGCCAAAAATTGAAAAATATACCCATGTTAATTTTGGGGACACAAGACGACTTTTTACTTGTCACCCTTTTAACTTTAACTTTAACATTTTACACGTCGGTGCAACAGCATATCGCCAATATCTATGGTTATGGTTATTGCTACTGTTAAAATTAACTTTAACTGTAACAATAACGTTGTCCTTGGTGCAATCCACCCTAAGTGGAGATTTCGAGATGGCATATTTTCGAAACCTATATTGGGTTGGGTTGAAAATAATAATTTTGGACACAACAATTTTACCTTGTCTAACCTATGGGTGCCAAACGTGGATTTATGATCACAAGACAACACAGAAAATACAAACAACTCAGAGGGCAATGGAAAGGAGCTGTTTAAATATGAAACTGAGAGTAAGAAACATAAAAAATCGGAAAATAACAAGGTAAAAGATGCTCTACACTTCTCTCAAAGTCTCAAATGGAGATGGGTAGGCCATGTTGGGAGATACGGTGACAATAGACATCACAAAATGGAAAGGACCGCTTGGTGTGAGAAGTAGAGGTCGCCCGAGCGCCCGGTGGCAGGACGAGATTATATCCGTTGCAGGAAGAGACTGGACGAACACTGCTAAAGATAGGGATAAATGGAATTCTTTGGGGGAGGTTTTTACCCTGTTATACCACGTTAGAAGGAGATGAGTTAATATACCGGGTGATTTTGAATTTCTTAGCTATTTTTTTTCCCTGGGATCAGAATCACTAATAGAACACATCCATGCAAAAAAAAGAACCTTTTTTTTTCATAATTTTGTCGTAAGAATATCCTAAATACTCCACATTGCTGGATAACGTTAACAAGTAGTTGACCTTGAACTTCAGCTGGTAGACGTCACCAGAACATTGAAATATGCTGCGGAAATACGTGAATACTTTCGTAACGCGCACTAGGTGGAAATTGTGTTTAATACCTACTAAAATTTCACCATATTATTTTTCTATTTTCCATTTACAAAATTAAGTAATACCAGGAATATACTCTTCATAATGTTGTTTACATTTCGAGTATTTTGATGAATAAAAACTGTCATCGAATAGAATCTGTCATTCATTAAAATCTTCTAAAATAAATTCTATTTTTCATTTTCACTAAGGAGGAAACTTATCTTTCAATCATTATTAACAATACATTAGGCAGCCCATACACATCATACAATCGCCGGCCGACTTTATGTCGGAAAGAGAAGAAAACTTGATGTCAGCTTTGTAAGCAGAAAACAGGATAGCTTTTTAAAACGTTTGACTTGGTTAATAACCCTTAAACGAACCAATCCTAGAAATAAACTCTAAAATTGCCTATTTCGCTAAAAAGGTCTGATGACATCGGTGGATCCAATTTTATAAGAGAATTAATTCTTTCGATTTGAGACATTCAAATGTTCTTCTCATTTGAATTCTTTACTAACAAAGCACTCGTCTTACAAAGCCGCTCTAAAGGCCTCAAATCGGAGTAACAATTGTACTACCGATTGTCTATCGTGTCCTTATACGAAACCTCTCCTCCTTTCTCTTTTAATTTCATACAAAGAATCAAGAAAAAGCATTGCAGCGCGTGCATCTGTTACGGCGTATTTAGGTGTACGTTCAGCTTAATACTTCATGTCAACCTATTTGAAATAATTTATGATTATGAAAAAAAAATTGAGTTGCGCACGCAGGTATTCTCTGGTTACAGGTTGCTAGGGCAACGTTTTAGAAGATCAACAGTCGTTTCTGGGTGATACAAAATATTTTTAAATTTAATTGAATAATTATGGAACTCTCTGGAGTACACTATCAGTTTGATCAATGGAGGGCTTCTGCCTCACACACGATGCCGCGGGGCGCGGGCGCCCGCCACTCCACACAACTGTGCGCTCTGTGGTTGCAGATCAGTGGAAGTGTGTTATTTAAAACCAGATAATTGTTAGAGGTTGAATGTTCTCTATGGTTTTTGTATTGTCAAATAAAAAAAAAACATGTATGTCAATTTTAAAAATATATTAGCTGTCTAAAGGAAAAATAAATGGTTTTAATTTTCACGGATAAAATTCCTCACAACATGGTAGCAGAGCGTTTAGGATTATAAGATCGATATTATTATTATAAAATACGATAACAGTGTTTATTAGTGAATATGGCAACCAAACCAGATATCACGAGATTTAACATTGGACACCTAGATGGCACCAATTGGTTGGTATGGAAGTATAAAGTATCTATGTTACTGAAGGGAATCCCAAAAGCCATAGATCTATTAGAAGGTAGATATGAAAAAGCTTTAAGTACAGATACAGATGACAAAACTGCTTTAGAAAAGTTTCAAGAACTAGATAGCACGATACTTATCATTCTAACGAGCAACATGAAAGACGAAATCGTACAAAGAGTAATGCGTTTTGAGACATCAAAACAAGTATGGGAAGAACTTAAAAGGCTTTTCGATGGAGATAGTGAAGATCTAATTTATGACAATTGTCTAAAGTTTTTTGAGTACAAGAAACAACTGGATGACAATATGGCTATACATCTTTCAAAGCTAAAGAATATTTGGTTCAAACTGAACAAAGAAATTATGAAGCTAGAAGGAAACAATGAGTTACCAGAGGTACTACTGATATGTAAGATTTTAGATACTTTACCAGAGGAATACCTTACTTTCAAATCTAGTTGGCTACTTATGAGTAAAAAGGAGAGGACTATAGAGAGACTAACCTCACAACTCTGTGCCTTTGAAAGAAACTTAGATACACAGGCTTCTACGTCTACAAGTGTGAGTAATCAAGCTCTTACAGTAAAATCTTTTCAGAAGAAAGTAAACAAGGCTTACAATAAAAAGATTAAGTGCAATTATTGTGGTCAAGAAGGACACAAGGTAAGAAAATGCGCTAAGTGGTTGAGTGATGGTCGACCTCCCAAGCCAAACACAGATACAAATAATGTAAATAGTACAGTCCTAATGAAAGTTGATAGATGCTTATACCCTGACAAAGATAATTGGTATCTGGACAGTGGAGCCACAAGCCACGTCACATTCAGGAGAGATTTATTTCATACGTTTGAAGTTTTTAGCTCAAAGAATACCGTAATGACAGCAAATGGTGAAAAAGTGGATGCAACTGGCAAAGGTAGTATAAAGTTAGAGGCCATGGTTGGAGATCATAAAGAAATGATAACCTTATGCGATGTGTGGTGTGTGCCAACACTGCAGAAAAATTTATTCTCATTATTAGCAGCGCAAGATAGATTACCGCAAAGTTTATTCGAATCTGAACCTGAGTTCTGTAGATTGAAATCTAAAGGTCAAGTCAAAGTTACAGGCATTCGAAAGAAAAGAGGAGGGCTATTTAAACTTAATGTGAAGAATGTAATGCCACCAATTCTAGTCGAAATTAATGCACTGACACGCCAGGATTTATTACAGATTTATCATGAGAGACTTGTACACCAAAGCAAAACACATGTAAAGAACCTAATTGAAAGGGAATTGAAGATTAAGGTACCGAATAATACACAGGAATGTTGCGAAGGTTGTAGCTTTGGAAAAATGAAAAGGCGATCTTTCGGAACCAGAGACAGAGCAAAAATACCTGGCGAGATCATACATTCAGACGTGTGTGGACCTTTTCCATTTTCTTACAAAGGATATCGCTATTTCGTTCTATTTAAAGATGATTTCAGCAAATACCGCTATGTATACTTCATGAAACAGAAGTGTGAAGTCCATTCAAAGCTTCAACTGATGCTAGAAGAAAGCAAGGTAGCTGGTCATGTTGTAAAAGAACTATTAAGCGACAATGGTGGAGAGTTCGATAACGAGAAAACTCGAACAATACTACAAAGGTATGGCATCAAGCATAGATTGATTATGCCATATACGCCACAGCAAAATGGCTGTAGTGAACGAGAGAATAGAACGCTTGTCGAAGCCGCACGTGCCATGATGTACGCGCACGAAGAGTTGCCTATTGCCTGTTGGGCAGAACTTATAAATACCGCAGCGTATGTGCTGAATCGTACAGGACCCACTCCTATTGATGGTAAATCACCATACGAATTATGGTTTAACAAGAAACCAAAGATAAGTCATTTAAGAATCATTGGAAGTCCTTGTTACGTCCATGTACCCAAGCAAAAACGTACGAAATTGGACAAGAAAGCAGAAAAATGTTTATTGATCGGTTATGATAATGATGACGGGTATCGTCTTCTGAATGGAAATTCACTGGTACGATCAAGAGATGTAATATTTCAAGAATCAGCAATCGGCAGATCTGACACGAAATTGAATATTGGATCAAAATCTGTTGAGGAAAACTCTGAGATGGAAATAAGTCTACGATTACCAACGAATCTTTTTGCGAGGGAGGAGAATGATCGAACGATTCATGATGTAAGGGAGGAAGTAGGTGAAAGTACAGATACATTTCAAGAGTGTATACCTCCTGAATCGTTTGAAGATACACCTGATACAGAGATAAATAACGGAATCCCAGAATTATCTTCGGAAACTCAAGATGAGCATGATGAAACTGATGATGTGGACAATGATTTAACAGATCAAACATTACCAGAACACTTGGAAGTGATAAACGATGAGATTTTGCCAGATAGAGAAATAGAGAATGAAGGACGAATAACTCTTCGAGACAGATCAAAGCTAAGACCACCTGCAAGACTTGGTGACTACGTAATGATATCAGTAGATAATAGGACTGAAAATGATGAACCTACAACATATACTGACGTACTAAAGAGTCAAGACAAGGAGCATTGGCTAAAAGCAATGAAAAGTGAAATTAAGTCTTTAGAAGAAAATAAAACCTGGTCTCTAGTTGATCTACCCAAGGATCGCAAAGCTATCTCGTGCAAATGGATCTATAAAATCAAAACGAACGCTAATGGGTCTATCGATGAAGAGATATACATGAAACAGCCAGAAGGTATCAATGACGGAACTAAACGAGTTTGCAAGTTAAAGAGAAGTCTATACGGACTTAAGCAAGCACCAAGATGTTGGAATAAGTGCATCGTGGATTACTTGAAGACCATAGGCTTTCAACAAAGTCAAACTGATCCTTGCTTATTTATTCGAAAGCGATTGCAAAATAAGATCATATTGGCATTATATGTCGATGACGGACTCGTAGCTGCAACAAAACAGAAGGATGCAGACAAGTTTATGGCAGAACTTAAACGAAGGTTTAAGATAACCGTAAAGCCTGCAGACTACTATCTAGGTTTGCAACTACTGTATAAAGATGATGGCTCCATAAGTTTAACGCAGAAACATTATATTGAAAAGGTTTTAGCTAGATTTGGGATGGGCAGTTGTAAATCAGTAACTACACCTATAATCAGAGATGCGTCACTAGGACAGTCTGAAATAGAGGGAATAGACGAGAAGTCATACCCTTATAGACAAGCTGTTGGTGCCTTAGCTTATCTCATGGTAGGAACACGACCTGATATTGCATACGCAGTCGGCGTTGTTTCCAGAAACCTAGAAAATCCTTCAAAAGAAGATGTATTAAAGGTAAAGCGAATAATGCGCTATCTACAAGGTACATCAAGCTATGGAATAACGTACAAAAAGGATTACAAGTCTGGAATACTAGAATGTTTTAGTGACTCCGATCACGCAGGAGACGTCAAGGACGGTCGCTCGACTAGTGGCATCCTTTGTTTATATGCTGGCGGACCTATCACCTGGGCAAGTCGTAAACAGTCATCTGTTGCTATTTCTTCGACCGAAGCTGAAATAGTGGCAGCAAGCGAAACAGCACGAGAAATAGTATGGCTGCAAAGACTATTTAATGAAATTTCTCCTCTGAAGAATGTTCCCATACTGCAAATTGATAATGACGCCGCTGTGAAATTGGCTCAAAATCCTGAATTGCACAGAAGAACAAAGCACATTGCAATCAGACACTTCTATGTGAGAGAACTAGTTGCAGATGGAAGACTTAAGGTTCAGCACGTTGGTACACAACTTCAAAGTGCTGATTTCTTAACAAAGGCTCTTAGCAGGCCATCTATGATAACAATATTGAACCGAATTGGGTTACATTGTTTGTTAAATTAGTATTTGTTATTTTTATAATAGACTATACAAAAAGGGAGGATGTTAGAGGTTGAATGTTCTCTATGG
Source organism: Polyploca ridens (assembly GCA_951394255.1). Taxonomy (NCBI): domain Eukaryota; kingdom Metazoa; phylum Arthropoda; class Insecta; order Lepidoptera; family Drepanidae; genus Polyploca; species Polyploca ridens. Next base: position 2,837 of record CATOBL010000234.1, on the reverse strand, counting down.
TTTTTGTATTGTCAAATAAAAAAAAACATGTATGTCAATTTTAAAAATATATTAGCTGTCTAAAGGAAAAATAAATGGTTTTAATTTTCACGGATAAAATTCCTCACAACAATAATAAGTTGTCAATAAACTGCAATATTCAGTTCAATGTGATTTTAAATTAGCCTTAAGTTGGCCCTAAAGTTTTAAAGTGTTACAACGATGCAGTTAGAATTATGATAAAATGAGTATGTTTGTAATTGAGTTAATAAAAAAGTGAGTTACTGTATTTTTGTGGCTTCATTTTATAAATTATAAATAAGGGTAAGAATACCTAGAGTTATGTATAGGATATTTAATTTGGATGATGTTCGTGTTTACGCATACATAGGCAGTATCTAACATTCTCGGTTGTTGACAGCTATGTGACATAGCGCATTGGCGCGCGGTAAGACCAACGATTTCGGTAATTTGAGAAAACTTTGGATCGTCATAACTTTATTTTTTTCTTTAAAAATTATATATAAAAATAAAACATGTATTTTTTATTTTTTATTAATGAGTGGACTCCTTTAAAATAGCTAAGTAATTCAAAATCACCCTGTACCTATATAAAAAAAAAACTGTGGAATCAAATAAAGCTTTATTATTATTTATTATTATTATTATATTGGGTTAATCATTCTGATCAACTTTTACCAAGACACAAAAACTGAAATCTTGAAAAAAAAATGTTTTGACTACTAACTAATTACTACTACTACTACTACTACTAATGAGCAAGTTTTATCGTTAGTATGGAAAGTAAGTTTTTTTTTTTGAGTATTCAGTGTTGTTCCCATAGTAAAAGTTGTTCAGCATGACTTACCCAACCTAGGTTTCGAAAATATGCCATCTCAAAATCTCCACCCAGTATACAGGGGGTTGTTTTGGTCGGCGACAAGCGACCCAGGAGCGGTAGTACAAAATATATATTCCCTAAAAATGGACTTAATTCCATTAAATATTGTAAATATGTTGAGAAATACCTTATTCAATTTGAAATAAAATTACCGCACAGTATGGTTACTAGGCACGTGCACAGACTAGAGCTAGGCGCAAGCCGCCATCGCCCCACCCCTTTACTCCCTCGTACTCCCGTTGAGTAGTATGTGTACACTTTAGCTTACTACATGATTTTCAATTTTTTTTTTTATTTTTATTATTAAAAAAAAAATTAAGTATTTTTTTAATATTTTTTTTAGCACCAGTATCATTTGTATTATCGACCCTTAGTCGCTCGTCTCTGACCAAAATATGACGACCTGTATATATTTTTTTACACAAAATATGTTTATATTTTTTTTATATTGGTATGTCCCAGCCTGCAATCTATATAAATAAAACAAAGTCGTGTTCGCTACACCATTTACAATTCAAGAACGGCTGACCATAAAAATTTTGTTTCAAACAGCTTTCATTGGTGAGTAAAATCCTAAAACAAATTAATGTTTTTTTTTTGGGTATATAACATTCTGAGATAATTATATTAGATGGTTTTGTGCATACTATAAAACAATCATACATATTTTTTTTTCTTTTATTTCCAGGTGTAAACTACCCGCAATATGATGATTACAACTATTTCGAGGTACCTAACGTCACCAAACTACCTTGTTAAGTGTCTAAAACATCTAAAACAGCGTTGCCAGACGTCCTGATTTTGGCGGGACGTCCCGATTTTTAGCCCAAAATTAAATGTCCCGCGCGGGACAGGTTCAGTCCCGCTTTTCGAGGATTACTCGATGGTGAAATAATCGTTGGACGTAGAAGTGGGAAATTATAAAGACACCACTGCCACAGTATTACCATATGCCTAATGGTAAAACTGTGCCTCTGCACAGAAATGGCACCAGCTCTCCCGTGACGCGTCTTATACCGCGCCAAAGTCACAGTGACAAACTTCAAAGTCAACGCAATCCAACAATACGGCCGTATACTTATGCCGCATATTATGACGCTCGCAAGGGAATATAGCTTCCCGTTGATCTAGAATCACATAGAATCATAAGAAACAATTCCATGTAGCACAAGTAAAGGTAGAAATCCGAAAAGCGTTTTGTAGTTACATCGCAAAAAAAAACTTATTACAATATAATCGAAAAAAAAATGGGAAAAATCTTCGAGACTCCCGTGATGAATGAACTATTTACATAACTTCAAGTTACTACGGAACCCTCGGTGTGCGAGTCCGACTCGCACTTGGCCGGTTATTTTTAGTATGACCCGCTTTTGGCGATAGAATCCCGCTTTTTTTTACTCAAGATGTTACAAAATCACGATTTGCCCGAAAAAAAATCTGGCAACGCTGATCTAAAATCACACATAAACATGAAATACCTATTTTGTAATTTATCCTCTTTATAATTCTGATTTACTCATCTGTTTTGAAGAAGAATCTGCAGTATCTATACAATACGTTTTGGTAGAATTTTATGTCCTGTTTGTGACTTAACAACCTTTGCATATTATAAGAACATTTTATAATTTTCTTATCAGACACAAGACATAAAATGTGTGGGCGTGCCTGATCCGACATTTCTTGTAAATACACGATCTCATATAACATCCAATCCGACTAAATTTCTTTAGATCAAAATATGTACAAAAATACAATCTATATACCTACAGGATAATTTTTTTGTTCGGCGACGAGCAACCCAGGAGCGGTAGTACAAAAATACATTTTCCAAAATTGACTTAATTCCATTAAATACTGTAAATGCGTTGAGAAATACCTTTTTCAATTTGAAATAAAATTACCGCAAAGTATGGTCACTAGGCACGTGCACAGACTAGAGCTAGACGCAAGCCGCCTT
>CATOBL010000233.1:0-12328 GCA_951394255.1 Polyploca ridens | reverse complement strand
TTTCCAATTCAGAATCTATCACAGTTTTAACAAATTTTGTCAGCAAATATAACATTTTTTGTCGAACCCTGCGGGGCTACCGCTTATCTATGATATCACACCAATGGTTTTCGTCGTACCGCGTTATTGGATGAAATTCATTAAGGCGCGGACTGACTACGATTTTGACAGCACTCGTTCTTCACTGGAATAAGGTTGAAAACGGTAAATCATAAATGTGTCGACTCTATGAAATGGACTGTTAATATACAAATTAAATTGAATAAGTGTCCGGTTAACATTCTAATATAATTCTGTATCTTATAGGTATATTCTTAAAAATAAAATTGTTGTCATCGCTGAAAATACGGAGAATTTTGACGCGAAAGATTTTTTTAGACGTAACTTACGAATTTTTATTGGGAATATCAAAGCAATTTTTTTATATTCTATTCGGTTAACATTTTTCTCAAAACCCTCTTCTATCCACAGTATTTTTTTGTGTTAAGTATTTCATTGCGTTACGTCATACTCGACTCTCAAAGAAACCCATTTTTGAGATTTGAGCTTAGACCTGGCAGCTTTGGTAACTTCAGTAGCTTTGACCTTCATAAGTGACATACTGAGGTCTAAATTGAATAAATGGCTTTGACTTTGATTACGACCACCATAGCTGCGCGATAGCCCCGCGCGTTTTTCTTTTATGTTTTCTTGGGGTCTCAAGAACTAAAGCATCAAATTAGTAACAAGTTTGTCTAAGATTCCTACACGAATGTTCAGTTCACTGATTCTTGTGAAGATCTATTAATATTAATGATATTTATAATAAATAAATAATCATCCTGGGACATTCGTCACACACGGTTATCTGATACCAAACTAAGCAGTTTGTACTATGGAAACCAGATAACTGATATACTACATATACCTATCACAGATTACTAAATAGTTACTGCATATACTACTTTTTGTTTGTAAATATGTACATACGTAATTAGGTACTTAATATACATAATAACACCCAGACTCGGGACATACAGACATGTTCATGAACACAAATGCATGTCTAAACTAAGTATATAAATACTTAGTTTAAATTGAATGTACTATGGATGTATGTAAATGGATTTTTTGACCAACTCCAATGCACCCATCAAACTTTTACACATGCCTAGTACCTACATGAATGCCTAACTCGGCAAAAAAGTGTACGGCCCACTAGCGCCTTATACAGACCGTTTGTGTTTAAGGGGAACCGCGGCCATTGTGCGCGAAATGCCACTGTGACGTATAAGACACAAGGTTTAATATTAACTGTCATTTAGTTACTGTTCCATATAAATTTTAACTCTAGCAGGTCTTTCTTGTCTGGTTGTGTGCGCGACCAGCTAGTTGGTAAAATATGGATGCTTGAATAACCCCGGGTACCACTCACGCATTACTGACAGTACTTCCCCCTCCCTCATGATCTCTGCTGACCTTACTCACAGTAACACAACATTAAGTGATTTTATTTAGTTGCAGTATAATTTGGATGTAGGACAGTAGCAAATCCAGAATTTCGGTTTGGGGGGGGGGGGGAGCTGAGAGGCATGACCCAACTTAGGTTAGCCTTAATCAATATTTACTTACAGGGTTTAAAAAAAAATATTATCAAAGATGTGCAAGTTAGAAACATAGTTCTATTTTTTCTGTAATATTTACATTCATTAATTTTTACCTAATTATTTACGTATTAGATAATGTGGTACTTTATTTTTTTATATGATTAAGTTGGCAAACAAATGTATGGCCCAACTGATGGTAAGCGGTTACCATAGCCACATTGATGCTTGCAACACACAGGGCATCACTCATGTTGCCGACCCTACACCAATGAACTCTGGCAACATCACTCATGCACAGATGTTATTTGGCTGCAGTATTCTGTAAGGTGGAGGTACTTCCCCAGTCGAGCTGCTCTTTGAGTGAAATAACGCTATGCTCTACCTCTCTCAATTTTTGAATGTACAAATTATATAATATACAATTTTTGAAAAGCCCATTCGTATTATATGTGTCATTTAAATAAACCAGTAGCTCTACTTTGATATTTGGCCTGAGATATGATCAAAAAGTACACTTCAGATGTTTTTATGTAAAATAGGCTCACTCCAGAACAAGACATGATGAGTCCAAGCAAGTAGCATGCTTGCCCAGAAAAAGTCTATTCACTCTTGCCTTGTTCCTTCCACTAAACAGCTATAAATTACAATATTCACTTACTTAAGTTGGTATAGCAGTTCCTGTTATGATTAAAACAGACCCACCCTGGAACAATTTGTAAGTAAAACCTCTATTTAACACAGCATCAACCTTTGAGGATACAAAAATCAACACATAACATTACCAATAACAGTTAAAATGCAGGAACCAATAGTTTCTTATCAGCATGTATTTATAGTTAGAACATACTCATGATTAACATTTAACGGGATATTGGCAAGAAGGAAAATATAAACATAAAAGGTTATAGCACTCCACAAATGATGAGTGTTAATGAGTATCAGGTAATTCTTCAACTAAATCATGGACTAAACTTAATCAGTGAAGCACGTTATTGACGAAAGCTCGCAGTATTTTTAACTAATTTCGGCTACTTGTGCCTACTAAATGATGTGTTATTATTACTAATGTAGGGTATGCCGTCATATATAACAAAATGGTAAATAATATAGAAGCATGTCATGATCTTCGATTCATAATACACTCACCTACATCAATTACACTCGGGATCCAGGATATATATGCTTTTTTCCGTGCCAACGCATCTGTTTACACAAAAATTATGAGCACCTATACTGGCTACTATAGGCTAACTGAATAAATTGTGTAGGTATACGTCGTGAACTCACGGTTCTCAATATAAATTTGGAAAACTACGCTCACTTAAAGATCGACCTACAAGTATAATGCGTATAGATTTATTCTACAACAAGGCAACCGCTAGTACTTGTTTTAGTATAATAACTTTGGTTTGGTATGTCGACAATTGTATTGTATTTGAATGTACCTAACATAAAAATCAAAAATTATTCATTTCTCGGCAAATCGAAATGAAAATGTTGATACTATACTTGATAATGACAATGACATGACATGCAGTGTTGCCAGCGGCCAATACCATTTGGTCATAGACCACTATAGGGGATACTACGTATCATTTTGGTAGTTACTATACTCTTTGGCCGATACTCAGCCAGAAGTAACATGAGGCAGCTCAAAAAGCACAGTCAAAAAGTAACATGTTCACGAGAAAAGTAACATTTTCGTAATTTATGAATAAAACGACACAAATCCTAAGTCCTCCTCCGTTTGTTTGTTACACTTTCACGCCTTATCTACTCAACCGATGATCATGAAAGGAGAATGGCGAGATTCCACACATGCTTGGACCTACATTTTTTTTAACGTATATGACAACCACTGTTGAATTCCTCTAGATTAATAAACTGATATGCTATTTCTAAAGCTGCAGTTTTTTTTTTATTTGAGTTAAAAGGTTTTATAGGTTATGCCGATTTTGACGTATCAAATGAGTAACGTTCGATATATTCTAAGTACATTTTAAATGTGGATGAAATCCATTTAGTTCTTAATTATGATTTTACACTAGTTTTGTAGACAATAGAGACAGATAGAGACTGAATAAATATGTTAATACCTAACAATTGTCTCTAGGTAGGTATATCCTACTGGTAGGTAGTAGGTACTTTGAAGTATCGAGACATGCATAGGCTTTCAATAAAACAAGGCCATTTTTATTAAGGGTTTTTTATTCTTCAAAATAAAATCGAATGACAATATCGTCCAAGAATTCTGCCGGTGGATTTATATTGCGTTCATGCAAATCCAAATAACACAGCCAATTGTCGATTATCTAAGGTCCAGATTCAAATGCCGTAGTCACGTGTAGAAAAGAAATCGGTATCCGTAGAAAAGCAGAGGGTCGTGGTGTAGTCAGGAGTCAACCAAAAACTGTACGAACGCGCACAAAAATAAAGTCGAGTTATATTATAATTTCGCAAAAGTCGATCAATCAACTTCACTCAAGGGCTGTGTTCAGTAACTACACACCGTGTGACGGAATACATACTATTACACACACTATTACACATACTATTCTACATACTATTGAATTATTGCTGAACGCTACCATGATTGTCGGGCGATCACATGGCGTTGTTACTGAACGCAGCCAAGGAGCTCGCTGACCATAGACTACGTACGCGTTTCATTTGACGTAAAAAATGTCATCGTGTTATAGCGTGTTAAAAAGTTTTTTTTCTCATAGAGAGTTTGTATTATTAAATGCAATCATATTTTTAACTAAACTCGGTTAAAAATAAAATTATTTAATATTATTATGACTAACAGAAATCTTTCAAATAAAAAAAAAACAATGTAGAGATAAATACCGTACAAAGGAACATATGGAACGAGATTATGGGTGCGTTCCGAATCACAATCAGCTTATATACGCTATACGCAGCTAGGGCTAATCTCGCCATTGTCCTTTGGCACGCAGATAGCCTGTGGTATGGAGTACATAGCAAGGGCGGATCCAGCCTTCAGGTCAGGGGGGGGGGGGGTCACTTGGTTGGGTTTCAAAATACACAATACTATAGCTGTTACCCGCACGTTCACTCGAAAATAGAGTGCATTTGTAAGAATTTTCAAAATCGGTCCATTAGTTCTAGTAATTACGTCCTACAGAAAAGAGGGGCCGCGCGGCGCAAAAAAATCATACTTAAAACCATGCCATTCACATTTTCATTACTCATGTGAAAAACCTATTTTTTTTAAGATGTTGGCATCACACGGCTTGTGTATAAATCACTTTCAAATAGTCCTCAGTCAGTCACCGTCCATACGTCCATAATAATCATGTTTTAGTGCAATGGTGGTCATTGTACTAAAAATGTTCACGGACTTCTTGAGACAACTTGAAAAGTCACGATACACATGATTCATTTCATTTCACTTCACTGGTGTACACGGATTGATCTTTATTGGATAAAATACCACCGATAATATGCAATAAAACTCAAAATACACGAATTTATGAAAATAAAAACGAAACCACAACATCACTCTGCAAGTTCCCGCCAAAAAGACAACAGTACAACTTTTTTATTTTTTATGAATTTGTTCATGACCATGGAATCAAAGTCCTTCAGTCGCATACATTTTATTTATAATATCACTTTAATATAGTTCACACTTTCATTTTCACATAGTCCGCATGATCAGTCACCGTCCAGTCATGTTTTAGTAACAGTACAACTCCTATAATAGTGTGCTCGACAGAAAATAAAATTAAACTACTTACTTGTCAAAATAATACTACATTTAGATTTTCGTGCATTTTGTTATTATTATTTTTTTTAATACCACTAAGGTGGCAAACAAGCATACGGCCCGCCTGATGGTAAGCGGTTACCGTAGCCTATGGACGCTTGCAACACCAGGGGTATCACTCGCGCGTTGCCGACCCTGAAGAAACCTCTTCACACCCTTCTTGAAGAACCCCATGCTGTACTCCATTGGGAAAACCACGGCGGGGAGCTCATTCCACAGTCTGAGCGTCCGCGGAAGAAAACTCCTTTGAGCCCGCACAGTTCGAAACAATTCTGGTTTCAATGTGTGAAATGGGGATGGACTCCCCGTCGATGGCGAGAGTTGCGACGGTGGAAGGTATCTGTGGGCATTAAGTCGAACAATTCCTTGGAACACTCCCCGTTGTACAAGCGGTAGAACACACTTAAGGAGGCAAAGCCTATACTCAGACTGAGGGGCTCTAAACCGTTTGTGAGCTCGGGATCGTTGACATTTCTAGTGGCACGTCGCTGAACCGAGTCTAAAGGCCCAAGCTGGTATCTAGGTGTCCCCGCCCACAGATGACAACAGTACTCCATATGAGGCCGGACTTGCGACTTATAAAGTTGGTCCTCTCGAAGGTGTCCCCACTGGCGACCACCAATGTGTCATCTGCATAGCAAACGACATTTACGCCAGTGGGGAGGTCGACCCGCAGAACCGCATCATACGCAAGGTTCCACAGCAAAGGGCCCAACACCGACCCCTGTGGAACCCCACACGTTATCTCCCTCTGGATTCTCGTACCGTTTTGTTTGGTCCATGTACAGGATGTGCCTGTCGCGCAAGTAGTCACCGACCACGCCTTGCAGGTAGGAGGGCACCTGATGGTGTACTAGTGCCCCCCTGATTGCGTCCCAAGTTAGAGAGTTAAAGGCGTTGACGATGTCTAGGCTTATCGTCAACGCCACTCCTCCCTGAGACACTGCCTGCTCCGACAGGAAGCGGACGCGCAAGACTGCATCTACCGTCGAGCCCCCCGCCGGAAGCCGAACTGGCTATCGGCCAGATCGGGACCGACCCACGACAGATGCCCGTTGAGACGAGCGGCAACTATTCGCTCAAATAGCTTGCCAGCCTCGTCCAATAGGCATATGGGACGGTACGCAGAGGGGGAATCTGCGGGTCTACCTACCTTCTTCAAGAGAACCAATTTTGCCTCCTTCCAGGCCTTGGGGAACTTGGCATAACGGAGGCAGCTGTTGAACAACTGCCTCAGACTGTCCCCCAGGGCAGCCAGACTCAACACCCACGCTCGACCCGGTATGCCGTCGGGTCCACGTGCAGTGTTTCGAGCTTTCAAGCGGCTCACGGCTCGATCAAGCTCCTGTACGGTCACCCCCAACTCATCATTCCACTCCCACGACGTCGGGGGGTGAACTGAGGGACTTGACCGCCCCGCTGGGAAAAGAGTATTCACTACTCGACCCAGCAAGTTTGGATCTAGGGTCTCCGTCAGGGGGGGGAACCCATGGCCTGAGTTTACCCAGTACCATCTTATATGGGCGCTATCCTCGTTGAGTCCCTCCAGGAGCTCATCCCAGCACCGTTTTTTGGCGTCTGAGATGGCGATCTACATCGCAACTGTAGCCGCTCGATATGCCCTATAGAGACTGGCTGCCTCCTGGGCCGGAGTTCGCCTTCGCCTCCGGGCTCTTGTGCATAGGCGGCGGCTCCGCAAGCAAACAGCGCGGATTTGCGCGATTTCTGCTGACCACCAGTACACGGCCCGGTACTTGGAGCGACTGGACCGCGGCATTGATGCATACCAACGTAGCGGAGGGCTGCCTTCGTGGCAGCTGGTTGGACGGCGGAATGCCACATCCATGAGGATGTGGTGGTGGTCAGATAAAATGACCACCTCTTCTGCAACTCGCCATCCCGATAGCATGCTCATGGCAGCAGGAGTTGCCCATGTAAGATCCACGATCGACTCTCCCTGCCATCGCACGCATGTGCTCATGGACCCCTGGTTAACTAACCGGAGGTCCAGACCAGCCACCCACTCCTATATAGTCTCTCCCCTTGGACTATCTCTGGGGTTCCCCCATGCCCTAGCGTGGGAGTTAAAGTCCCCCAGGACAATCATTGAACGAGATGGGCATCTGCGAACACAGTCAGCCACCTCGTCCAGGTACACCTCGTAATCGGCGAGTGACCTGTTGGGAGAGACATAGCAGCCCACAATAGCCAGGGTGCCCCATTGCACTGCAATGGAGCCCTGCCCTCTACTCAAAAGAGCGCAGGGTGGACCACCCTCTCCGCCTCCCCAGTATATGGCAACGGAACCCAAGTCGTCACCGAACCAGCGAGGATGGTCGGGGAGGCTGTGGGGCTCCGCTACTACTGTCTCGCTCTGTTGAGCACTCCGAGCTTTTTGGATGCCAGCTTAATCTTGTCTTCCAAGTGACTTCTTCTTCGTGAGGTGTTTTGGAATTGTGGAGCCAGAGACCATGGGGTTTTCTTAGCGGTGAACGCGCAGGCTAGAGTCTTGGTGGGGTTAAAATGAACTAGGTTTAGTCGACCCCAATCGGAGACACTAGTTAGTGTACTCTCGATTTCAGACATCAGCAGTTCGCGGCTTTCCTCCACCTCGGAACGAGGGATATTTGCACGGCCCGTGTAATAAGCGTCCCCTGTACTGTCATCCGCATAGCAATGAATGCCGTCAATAGACAGCATATCATTGATGTGCAAAAGGAACAGTGTTGGGGACAGCACAGAGCCTTGCGGGACGCCGGCATTAATTTCCATGCTATCGGAGCAGCTACCGTCGACGACGGCTCTTATGCATCTGCTGGAAAGAAAGCTGGCGACCCGGTTGCATAATCCCTCGGGAAGCCCGTATGCTGGTAACTTCGCTAGAAGAGGCCACATCTAGGATCACTGCCAATGCCTCACCTTGACTCTCGATGGCGAGTGACCAACGGTGCGTGAGATACACAAGGAGGTCATAGCTGAGCGACTGTGGCGAAAGCCATACTGTCGGTCGCTCAACAAGTATCTCAAAAGTTACGTGTTTATCACTCGTTCCATGACTTTGGAGAGAAGGGAGGTGATGGCGATAGGCCTGTAATTCGTCGGGTCTGATCTGTCACCCTTTTTGGGCACTGGGTGCACATGGGCAGTCTTCCACGAAGACGGGACTTCCTTTTTGGCGTAGGAAAGCGCGCAAAGACGCGTTAGTACTGGACACAATTCAGGAGCACACAGCTTCAGTACCACTGCCGGTATGCCGTCTGGCCCACTTGACTTATGGATGTTCAGAGAAAGCAATTCCCGCCGGACCTCCCGTTGGGTAATGCTTATCTCTGGCATGGAGCTGTCACACCGCAGTATGGTAGGCGGTGTTGCGCCACCATCATCCAAAGTCGAGTTCAAGGCAAAGAGAGAGCCTAAAAGGTCAGCCTTCTCTTTAGCACTATGGGCCAAGTTCCCGTCCGGCTTACGTAGCGGTGGCAAGGACGACTGGCAAAAGTTACTTTCGGCAGCTTTGGCAAGAGACCAGAAAGCGCGACTTCCAGAGGGAAGGCTGGTCAGCCTCTCACCAAACCTGCCGACGAAATCGAACTTAGCTTAGCGAAATCGCTCTATTGACTCCTAATACTTTCATGCGATGCTGTGAAAGAAAGTAAATGTACCTAATATGTATTGAATTTATTCCATCTGACGATATGCTATGTCGTGTCAATGCCAAAGATGAAGTTCCGATTGACGAATTGGCTGAAATAAACATCTACTTGCCTTAATTTGGTTGAATTGTACAATAAAAATAAAACTAAAATTTCCTTCCAAACTAATTTTTATGTAAATTCATAACAAACTAGACGAAAAACGCGAAACGTAGTATTATTTTCGACAAGTAGTTTAATTTTATTTTCCATAGACAATAATATTATGGGGGTCTGAATTCAGCCCTGGGCAGATTGACGATTTTTGAGATGGTCACCCTGTCTACGAAATAGTGCCTACAGCTCTGTATCCGAATATTCCGAATGCCAACATTGCAAAGCTATCTATGGTAATTTGCAAACATTTGCCAAATGCTGCTGTATTAAGGTTTTTTTAATGTAAAAAATGTTTAATTAAACGTTTTTCCTATTTTTAAGTAGTGACGGCCCACCTTTGGTCTTTTTCTATATAAACACGGCTTTTTTACCTCATGTACACGGCCGCCTTAAAATTTGCATTGGCAACACTGCTACGAAATGAAGAGCTGAATTTTGAATGAGATACTGAGTAAAATCGATTTGCGAAAATAGAAAATGGACTTTAAAAATATGTACAGTTATTAGTCTACATAAGATAAAATCATTTCTTTTATTACAATATATTGCGTGATGTTTAGTCAGTGTGTTATAAAATAAAGATTACATTATTGAGATCAGATGCGAGATTACACTTTGTGATGCAATATGGCCGCCAAATTGTGTTTCCTATTAATTGTTTACAGAGGTGCCGGTATAAATTGTGGCTCTTGGCTTTTCGTTAAAAATAGTTTTAGATTGAAATTAAATAATTATGTTTAATAAATCGTCGTAGGAAAAGATTTTGTAATTTTAATATTAAAAATTAAAACAAAACAAGTACAACTAAATGCCTACTGTTGAGATGTGTATTGTGTGTGTATAAAGTGTATTTTTATGTGGGATTATCAAAGAAATTTCATTCGCTATGTCGCAACATGAGCTTTCGCGATGAGCTCTCTGCGCCACTCTTACCGAGTCCTGCTCCGCAACTCATGGTGAGAATTACATGCCTACTTTGTTTACTATCATACTGCACGTACACTGATACTTTTCTGTGCTCTTATGTCGGACAGTTGGTTCATTGAGTGACCCACTCTATAATGGTCCGAGTAAGTGATTGATGGGAGAGTACCCTTAGGGGCAAGTCAATGAAAGAATCCCACCAAATATTATAATCAGTGCTGAAAAATTAGTGTCTTCAGTGATTGTCTGATTTTGTGGACAACTTGATGTACTTGTTCTATGGTTCCATGTTTCCCCGAAATCCAAACTTATGATCAGGTACAATTTTGTTCTCTCCGAGTGCCGGTTTAAGCCTTTTTAGGAAGATTTTTATGAATACCTTGGATAGTATAGGAAGGAGGCTTATATGCCTATATGAGCTGGGATCTGTTGGCAGCTTCCATGGCTTCGCAATCATACAGATTCGTGAGATTTTCCATAGTTCCAACTCTAAAACTACAAAAGTTGTGTAACTTACATAGGGTCATCAGGTACCTAAAGCTGCTCTACCTCTGGACTTCCGATTGACTGACACTACTTGTTGGGACATCCTGTATTTTTTAACTGGTCACGTGCACAACCAGACAAGAAAGACCTGCTAGAGTTAAAATTTATATGGAACAGTAACTAAATGACAGTTAATATTAAACCTTGTGTCTTATACGTCACAGTGGCATTTCGCGCACAATGGCCGTGGTTCCCCTTAAACACAAACGGTCTGTATAAGGCGTGTGGAGGGTTAAGTAATTCATTTATATCAGCATCAGCTTGTTTTTGTCTTTTCAGTTGTACTATGGAAACCAGATAACTGATATAGTATATGGGTCATTATAAGTTAAGAGGTACTTTCCATGGTAAGGCCAAAAAAAAATACTTTTTTTTATACTAACTTCCTAATTAACCTATTTATTACTTAAAACTAAATGTTTTCTTCATGCTCACTTAAATTTATTACAGAATTGTAGGTACATAGTTTAGTCACAATAAGTTCTAATATACGAAAAAAGTCTCTCCCTTGGTCTGTCCGCAAACGACTTTATTTGTAAACCAGTTATTATGAATGTATTAAAATTCAATAATTACTTTAATTTCTACGCAATTCACACTCAAACCTAACAAACAATTGCTAAATAAGGCTGGCCGCATACTATAAGAAATTTTCTGACGCCCGCCGGAAGGCACTTTCCTCATACATTATGTTCTAGACCCTGCATACTATCCGAAAATTCTGACGTGTCTGACGTCCAAAAATGTATGAGCAAGCCGGCATCCGAAATTTTCTGTCAGAAAACTTCTTATAGTATGCGGCCGGTCTAAAACTTACCAGATATTTAATGTCCAGGGGAGATACGTCTCTACCCTGGTCACTTATAAAACCAACAAATTGACTGGCCATCAAATTGAATTTGAAATCGCTATATTTAATCTTTAAATCATGTCTGAAACAAAAATACTGCTTGATACTGTAAAACAAAAACCCTTGCTGAGTTTCTTGCCACAAGAATCAATTGTAACATTCATAAGTGAATTTGAATTTGGCTTAACACCCAGAATTGGTGTGAGAGTAGTCTCTGTGCCGACACAAAGCCAGGTGTCATTTGCTACTACACCACTGATCCCCACTCACTGCCAGTTCAGCACCTAATCAATAAGTTATAGTGACCTTACTCATTGCAGGAATACAACACCATGTTAAAGTATGTTATTTGGCTGCGATCTTCTGTGGTGGTGATATTTCCCCTGGCATGCTGCTCTGAATTTTAAATTCTCCTTTGTTCTCTGTTATGTCCTATGTAATTGTTACTATGTGTATGTATCATATATCATGTATGTGTTAACAGACTACCAAACCTGGTGCCGCCGAACCATTACACTTCTATACTAGGAATACACAATTCTTTTTTTATTATTGCTTCTAGTATAGTATAGTATAGCCGCACCAGATTCGGTCGTCTGTTACCATAACAGGCAACTCCTCCCAAAAAGTATGTATAATGTTTTGGAAAAAATACCCAATATAGTCGGATTGTCCAAAAAAATATTTAAAAAATGTAACCTCACTGAGTTTTTTGCCTGTTCTTCTCAGTTGAAGGCCGAATTATGAACTGGTGGTAACTTCAGTAGCTTTCACCTTCATAAGTGCCCCACTAAGACTTTAATGAATAAATGGCTTTGACTTT